>JAXBDA010008497.1:0-14694 GCA_036023075.1 Gaultheria prostrata | reverse complement strand
ATGTTAATCATACTTGCATTTTCCATGCATTCGATGTGAAGTTATATATCTCAATTACTCATTTGCATCGCCATGTGAATCGTGCTAGGTCCAGAGAGGTCTACGCCCAGTTCATCCGCTCCACCTAGGAGTTAGGTTGAGGTCCTGGTTAGTCCGGTTGTTTCATAAGGTGAGTACATGTGAATTATATTGATCGGAACTAAAGTGATTTACTATCAATTATTAAAAGTGCTCTCTTTTTATGAACTGTGATTTGATTGGTTGAAATATTATGGATCGAGAATATTTGCGAACTGTGTTTTGAGATTCATGCTACGATAGCCTTGCAAGCCCCGCTCCTGGGCCAATGTAGGAGTGTTTGCCCCGCTCCTGGGCAAATGTAGGAGTGTTTGCCCCGCTCCTGGGCTAATGTAGGAGTGTCCCTACCATTGGGAATTATATTGAATGGCCCCTGGTTTTCGCCAATGTACTTACTTGTGCTGATTCTCAGGGTAACGGTACCGTGATAACTTTGGTCGGAGGTAAACGACCCTTGGCTATATGGGATGAGTTGATGGACCCCGTGGTGGTCATTGTGGAAAAATACTTTTGCTGAAAGAGTTGTTTGATTTACACTTGATCTATAATTATTTTAGCTGTTCTTATTTATATAATTCAACTGTACTCACTGAGCCTGTGGTTAGCTCACGCATTCAATGCGTTACTCTTTCAGGTGTTCGAGGTTAGAGGTGGTCCACTGTACAGCTGCTGTCGTGGTGTGGTGTGTCTTTTTGGTATCGTTTTGTGGGCAGGACTTTTTGTACTATAGCGGGTAATTTTGGGAGTGAGTTGTTGTACATATTGTTCATATGATGTGGTTGTGGCTTGGATGAGATGCTCTAAAGTTAGAGACTCTCGTATAAGTTGTACGCTTCAGCTTTTCTCTAATAGAAATGGTTGGTTTGGTTTATTTTTAGATGATTGGTTTTGTTTATTTGAGGGTTTATCAGGTACTGCCACGTCACATACCAGGGACGGTGCCATTGACCTACCGGTTTGGGGCGTGACAACAAACAAGGAACAAACTGCAGACTGCAGCAGAGGTTGAGCGCTCAACCCCACCTTGAGCGCTCAACTCCACCTTGAGTGCTCAACCCCACCCTGAGTGCTCAAGGCCTGTGTAGACACCCCAATTCTGATGACTTGTGCATCCCCGATGATGAAAGAGCACGCGAAATATGCCTCGGAACGGTCCCTCGAGTCAAAAGGATAAAAAAAGCCAAAATCCCCAAAAAAACCTAAACCGTACGGTCTTCTTCTCAGGACCGCACGGTCCAAAATTCTTTTGACACCGTATGGCTTCCATAGCCACACCATGCGGTATACTCCTTGACACCGCACGGTGTCCTTGTCCCATCTCCCTGACGTAGCTCATCATTTTGCATGGGAGAGTACGGCACCCATGGTCTATATATACTTATCCTTGTCAAACAGTTTCGAGAGCTCGAGTTCACCCCCGAAAAAGAAAGAAACAACTGAGAACTCCTAGCAAGAATCCTCTCAATCATCCTTTCGTTACTCTGTCAAAAAATCATTTCTGGCCAAGGTCATACATAAAGCCCTCATTTCCATAACCCAAAATTACCACTTTCAGCCTCTAAACCGATCCCATTCAAAGACTCTAGTCTTAACCGAAGAAACCCAGAGGTATCATTTCGTGTTCCAATTAAGGTGATAATTTCATAAAGGGGGCCGGGGGGGGGGTGTTCCATTGGGTTTGAGGAGAGCTCTGTAGCTCCTCCTTGAGCCCAAAAGGAGATTTTTCAATAAGGCTTAGGTCTCTTGGGTAGGAATCGCGTGATATTATCCGTTATCACGAAGTGCCGTCCCTAAAACGAGGTATATTCATTCATCAAAACCATTTTCCAAACTCTTTGTGATTACCCAAAATCACGGTTTTTTATACCAAAAACAAAGCCTGGTTTCAATCGGTGAAAATCAAATTTTTTGAAAATACACTGGATAGTGACACTGTACGGTTTCGGTGGTGCACCGCGCGGTACAATATTGGATGTTGTACGGCATCAGAAACAATGTTTGATTTCTATGCTCTGTTTTGAATCCGATGCTTTGTTTTGATGATTTACAGTTGTATTATCACATTTAGCCCCTGTACTTTTTTGGTCTTACATTTAGATTCTCTCTTGACTAAGTTTATTTTTATTTGCACATGTGTGATTTGTTGCCATTGTTTATTTCTTTTAGATGTATTATTTCTTTTATACATTGCTTATGTGAATAAAGTTTTAAAATAAAATCTTTTCAGAAAAATCCCACAAATGTTTAGTAAAGACCGGAAAATTTCGGGCACGCGGGGTGCATTTTTCAAAGAAAACCTTCCCCGCGGGTAACCTGGCTCCTGAACCCAAATCTCTATTTTTCGCAGACCAAATCCTTTTTCAGCGGCACAAGAGTCATATTATTTTTCTAAACGATTACTCGGGTACCTAACATTTTCCAAAAATTAAACCCCGGGTGGCGACTCTAAATTTTCTTTTTCCCTAAAAATCCGCTTTTCTTTTCAAAACCAGCGCGTGGGCCTCAACCGTCCACAAAATGGCGACTCCGCTGGGGATCGATATTTTTTAAATTAATTTTTATTTTGACATTTTACACTTGTAAAACGACCCTTGAAAGCTTGACACAACGTACATGCTTCGCGCTGTCAAAGAAAGGAATGATGTCAGGGTGAAAGCCCGATCAATCCGGACTGGAGCTTTCCCGGTTGTTTGCTTGTGTAAGATTTCAAAGTTTTGATTAATTTAAAAAGCGAGCCAAGCTTGAAAAATGTTTGTGGGGTTTTTGAAAAGATTTTATTGTTAAGCTTTTGCATTGCACGTGCATGGTTACTGGCCCCGCCGCTGCGTCCTGGTTACCCTACCCAGCTTGCTGGTGTTAGAACATCCCAGGACTCTCGGCAACCTTGGACGATGATGAGTCAGCCTGCTGTTATTACCCTTGCCACGTCAGTATTCTGTGCAAAGGGGAGGCAAATATTGGCTCTAGTCTGGGGAACCCCCTTAAACCAAAACCGGCCTTTGCATATAAATAGTCGTAGAACCTTCCAACCTACGACAGGACCCACATGGTAGGATTATGTGATATATCTTGCTACGTGCTTACTGTTTTTCCATATCCTGTCAGCATGCTACCTGTTTACTGCTTTTTGCACTTACCATGCTACCCGCTTACTTCTTTTGTATATACTGCTCTCATTTTGCATGCATACACAAATTAGATTGGCCCTAGGTCGTCACTTCATTCCCCAAGAGATTGCCCCCAACAATCTCTGGTTATGCTGGATATTTCAAAATCTCATTTTTCAAAAATCACTGCAATTAGGCCCTGCCTTTTTCCCAAAGTGAAATTAGTACTTTCTTGTCAGGGAGAAAACAATGGCTGGCCAATCAAGCAACAAGAGACTTAAGTCTACCTTCACCACTCATCACAACGCTCCTGCCTGGATTGTTGAAGAGTACAAGCCTGAGCAGAAGACCCCTGAGGGAGACAAGCTCTACAAGCGGGTCGATCTGACCCCTGAACTCAAACCGTCAGATGTACCAAACCAGTGGGATGACACTGAAAGCCACTCAAGCTGGAAGTTTTACATCACTCCAGACAGCAGCCCAAGGATGCTCCCACACAAAATCACTGTCATGTATGAGGAAGATGACGATTTCTGCGTCATGCCTCCAGTCAAATACCATGATGGGGAAGGCAAACCTGTGTACTACTTTGCTGACCCAGTCACTGGTCACAAATACTGGGATGTGTGTGACTGTGATGAATGCTATGAAGAATGCCTCCGTAACAACGATGGCATGTCACCAAGACAGCTTGAAGAACAGTATGCCTGGGAGAAGCAGCAGGAGGAAGAAGAAGCTAAGACCCGTAAAGGAAAGAAGAAGGTTGGTGAAGCCAGTTCACCATCCAGCCCAGTTACTCCAACTTATCCTATCCCATGAAGTTGCAATCAGAACAAGTGAAAATGTGCCAGCAACCAGACCTTATCAAGCCATCGAGGGCCTTTTTGGAATAAAGCCAGCATCAGTTGCCCAGTCTGAGTGCTGTTTGCTCATCAAGTCTGTAGTCCAAGTCTGTTGCAGTTGCTTATCGAGTCTGTTGTTGTTTTCAGTACTGGCTAATTATCGTGTCTGTAATAGCCTGTACTTTGCTTATCGAGTCTGTTGTTCCGTCTACCGGAACTCTTTTGTATCACTCCTGCAGTGACACTTTTCCGTCTACCGGAAGCCTTTTTGTATCACCCCTGCGGTGACACTTCTATGGAAAAAGACATCTTTCACGAAAGCTTCAAAAAGCCTAAAATTGCAGTCCCGAACTACGTCACGGCCTGATTCCTCTCCACGGGGATATGTAGGCAACCTCGGTTCGGCCGTTGTTTTCAAAATCTTGAACATATTCAGCAAAATCAGAAAATTGGGGCAATCTTGCATCATGCATAGCACTTCATTCATGTAAATAGATTGCATGTACAGCATCATTTAATTTAATCTGTTCATACCATCAGTACATAACCATTGGCAAAAACAAGAACACTCCTGCACCTGGTTGGGCTCGAATTCCCCAACAACGATTAATTCGAACTGAGTCAAAAGTAGAACAGTCAACTAGCCTTCCAGTTATGGCCAAAACTACAGAACAGTCAGAGAAGACCGAGGTTTAGATTCTCAAAGAAGCCTTGGAAGATCAGCGAGCTACCAACAACAAGCAAATGGCTCAGATGATGATCATGATTCAAGACGTGACTTCTCGTCTGTCTGGGGAATCATCAAACAATACAGGGATGGAAGCTCTGATGGCTAAGGTAGCCAAACTGGAGGAATCAGTCCAGAAACAAGAAAAGATCGCAGCTACGGGCATTGACATGGAAAAACTATGCCTATTTCCCGATGCCAAGTTGCCTGACAAATTCAAGCCAATTGATTGGGACAAGTTTGATGGAAGCGGCGATCCAAAAGCACACTTGCAAACATATGTGGGTCTTTATCCATGTATGATGTGGAGAAGAATGCCATGGCTCAGATGTTCCAGCAAACTATGATGGGGCCCGCACTCCGTTGGTTTCTGAACTTGGACAATTCCAAGAAAAGACTTGGGAAGATATTGGGGCAGCCTTTGTGGCTCAGTACAACTACAACATCCAGCTGGAGATGACCATTCTGGAGTTAGAATCTACAAAGATAGGAAAAAATGAATCTTTCACCGACTTTGTCAAACGCTGGAGGGGGAAAGCTTCTCAGATGATAGATAGGCCCTCAGAGAAAGAACAGATGAGAATTATCACCCGGAACTTGGAACCGGACTTTGCTAAACACTTGGTGGTCTTTCAGACCTCCGCCGACTTCAAAACCTTTTATGAAGCCGGCCTTGCTATTGAAGACGCAATCCGCACTGGCATATTTGACAAAGGTGAGTCAGCTTCTCGGCCCAAACGAGTTTACTCCGGTAACAGCAATACCCTGTTCGGACCCAATACCTATCACCAAACTCAAGCCAATTCGTCCAATCCCAGACCGGTCAAAACCGAGCCAGTTAACCAAATAGCCACCCAGTCACGGCCTCTCCAAAATACATCCCAGCCAAAAAGAGAATTCTACCAATTCCCTTTCCCTCTTACCACTGTCTACAAAAAGCTCCTTGAGAAAAATGCCATCAAGCCTCTTGATCCACCCAAGGAAATTTCCTCAAATCTCAATCTCAATGTCTACTGTGCCTATCACCAAATGTTTGGCCACCATACCAACAACTGTATCCGCCTCAAACACATAGTCCAAGACTTTGTTGATGACGGAACCATTTCCATTCCCATTCCCATTCCCAAGCAAAAGCCCAACACCATTTCCAATCCCTTGCCTGACCACAAACAAAATATCCAAATCAACCAAATATCCTTCAGCTCCACCTTAAAAGGCCAAGACCTTCACCAGTTCAATCACAGCTTGTACATTGTGCCAGTCACTAAATCAAAACACTTTGTTTCAATACCGGAAAATCCGGAAGTCCATACCATTAGAAACCTTGAACGGAAGCCCAAGCTCAAATGGGGTGACCTCGCAGAACAAGGAGAATGGGCCATGAGCGATCAGGAGTGGGAAGATTCCCAGCATGCATTGTTTGGTTCTTTGCTAGTCTCTGGAGACCCGAGCCAGTACATTGTCTCAGAATTCCATGACAGGCCATCTGTTTGCATACCGACAAGCCTCGGTATCAGTAAAGTCAAAAAGGTAGCAACATGTGCTAACCATCTAGATACGATCTCACTCCCAACCTTGTTTGGGGAGTCTGAAAATCATCTCAGCTACAGAAATAGAGAAGATCAGCGCAACCTTTCAAACAGCTCCTCGCTGTCTCAGCTTCCCGAAGAAGAGGACCGTCAAGCCATCGAGACTGTCTTCAATGATCACGACTGCCTCCCTCAAGCATACATTATCAGTGAGTCTCTACCGCGGCCATCCGCACCATTTCCGTATGATTCCTTCATATCAGTTCTGAGCACTGGTCCACAGACAACCGCATGGAGCGAAGATGAAGTTGTTGACATCCGAGTCGGCAGCGATGAAGTATGGACAGTCAATAAATCCATGCTCGACCAGTCTTTCTGGCAAGATTCAGAGGTAGCAGATCTGCAAGCAAAATTAGAAACAGTTGAAATCAGCAGTCAGAAAACTCCAGACAGTTTGATTGACTTATGGTCTGAAGATCAGGATGACAAACAGAAAAGAGAGGCCATCCGAGCTGGCAAGTGCAAAGTCGGTGAAGGATTTGCAGATTTCTGGGACAAAAACCAACAACTGTGGGAAGACACCATCAACAGGGTAACAAGAAGTGGCCGAATATACCAACCGACCAACCTTTATGGAAACATTCCACACCGAATTCGGCCGGAAGAATTGATTTGGGACGGGCCTGTTCAGGAAAACTCGACTCCGGTTGAACCAAAAGTCACTACTCAGCCTCCCCAAAGGAACCGAGCGACAGCGGAAGAACTAGTCCAAAAGCAGCTTGAAAGAACTCCGGCATCAGTCTCAATCTGGGGTCTGCTCTACTCCTTCAGGGAACATCGTCAAAAACTGATCAAAACTCTGTCCAATATGGAGGTACCACCTGATATCCCTCCAGAAACTATGGTAGCCCTGCTTACCCCTGCTAGTGCCAAGCACGTCGTCACCTTTACTGAAAAGGATTTACCCCCAGAGGGAGCCAGTCACAACAAACCTTTGCACATCACTCTAAAATGCATGGGAAAATGGGTCCCAGTCATCTTGCTTGACAACGGATCCGTACTAAATGTGTGTCCCCTACGGACAGCCTACTGTCTCGGTTTCAAGAACAAAGACTTTCAGCCATCCAATCTCGGAGTACGCGCATTTGACAACACGCGCAGGGATGTGGCTGGAATCATCCAGATAGAAGTAATCATTGAAAGCTTCAAAACAGACATCGAGTTCCATGTACTCGACATCCCGTCATCTTTTAACCTGCTGCTGGGAAGGCCCTAGCTTCATCGATCAGATATCATGGCAGTACCTTCTTCCCTACACCAGAAAGTCCAACTTGGTCTGGCCATGGGAACTTTAACTATTCACAGAGATTCGGGGATCCGTCCCCATGTCCCCGACAACGCACCATTGCTTGAAATTGCTCACAGATAAGAGGATGTCACTCTCGGTGGTTTCTTTTTTGACACTTCTGGATCGATTCTCACCGTCAAAATGGATGAAGACTTCTCAATGAGCTTTACTGCTTTAGAGATGATGGGAAAGATGGAATACCTTCCCGGCTTGGGGTTAGGTCTGAACAACTAGGGGATGGCTGAATTCCCCAAGTTTTCAATGAATAACCACCGCTTCGGTCTCGGTTATGAGCCAGCTGACAATGAACCGAAGAAGGGAAAAAAGGTGCAAGCAAGTACCAAGAAAAAGCCCATTCAGTTTGTGAAAGCTCCAGAAGCTATCTACCAGGGAGAACCAGAGCCATTCTGGGACATGGAAACAAAGACCAAGCTACCAGGTTTCGAAATCTTTGCAAACGACACTTGGGACAGTGACGATGAAGCCGAGAAGAGGGAAGAACTGGTTAAGGCACTCCAAGTTGACTGGATCGAAACTCTTGAATCAGGGAATCTCCAATCGCTGTTCGGAGAAGAAAGCTTGATAGGTGTAGGAGAAGGCGGGCCTGCTGCGATGCTGTTTGATTTAAAGCTTGATTTGGAGCTTGCCGAGGAGGTAGAGCTGATGATGCTGAGTCAGGATGCCCTTGGAGATGTCACTGCACTCATTGTGGATGCCAATGGTGTTTATAAAAATTGCACTTTTGTACCTAGAATCACTCACATTAGCACTGAATTTGAATATAGCACTGAGTCTAGCACTGACTCCGAGACAGAGTCTGCACCCGAACATGTATCTGTCATTCCCCCGCGTCACCACTTTTCTTTCCAGTTTGAGTCCACTCTCATGTATCACGCCCCTGGGGCCCCCGCATTTGCTATCAATGAAATAGACTTTGCTTATCTTGCTGTATCCGAAATAAATTGTGTTGACCCCGACGATGAGGGGATCGAATTCGAGGAAGAAATTCCAGAAGAACTTCGATCTCTAATCAAAAGGGAAGACGAAAGGCATGCTCAGCCTCTAAAAGAAGAAATTGTTTCTATAAACTTGAAAAATGAAAATGATCCGCGAATGGTTCAAATTGGCTCCGGACTATCTCCCGAAGAATTCAAAGCCCACTCGGATCTCCTGAAAGAATTCGAGGACGTTTTTGCATGGTCACACGTGGATATGCCTGGCATCGACCCCGAGATTGTGGAGCATCGAATCCCGCTTTACCCAGATGCGAAGCATGTCAAACAGAAGCTGAGAAAAATGAGGCCAGATTGGGTGCTGGAAATCAAAAAGGAAATTCAAAGGCAGATAGACGCTGGGTTCCTAATGGTAACAGAATACCCCCGTGGGTTGCAAACATTGTTCCTGTTCCCAAGAAGAACGGAAAAATTCGGGTCTGTGTAGACTTCAGGGATCTAAACAAGGCCAGTCCTAAAGATGATTTCCCGTTACCCCACATAGATGTACTTGTGGAGAATACTGTTGGGCATGCACTCCTTTCCTTCATGGATGGTTTCTCCGGATACAACCAGATTCTCATGGCTCCCGAAGACCGCGAGAAGACTACTTTCACCACAGAGAAGGGCACTTACCCGCACTCAGAAAATTCTTTGAAAGGATTCACAAATACCGGTTGCGTCTCAACCCTGAGAAATGTACGTTCGGAGTTACAGCCGGAAAGATGTTGGGATTCATGATCACCACGCGTGGTATTGAGATTGATCCTTCCAAAATTAAGGCCATTCTCGAAATGGAGCCACCCCGGACAGAAAAGGAAGTACGAAGCTTTCTCGGGAAATTTAGTTCATGAGCAGATTCATCGCCAAGTTGACCTCAACTTGCAAGCCGATGTTTCAACTACTCAAGAAAGGCATACCATTCAAATGGGATGACAAATGCCAGAAAGCTTTCGAAGCTATCAAAAGTTATCTTCAGAATCCTCCGGTACTGATGCCACCAACACCGGGGCAACCTCTCATCATGTACTTATCCGTTACCCCATCAGCCATGGGATGCATGCTCGCACAAGAAGGCGAAGGCGGAAGCGAGAAAGCAGTTTACTACATCAGCAAAAAGATGATAGGGTGCGAAGAACGGTACACTCTCCTAGAGAAAGTTTGTTGGGCCTTGATTTGGGCTTCCAAGAAGCTAAGGCACTACATGTTGGCCTACTCAGTGAGGCTGATTTCCCGAATGGACCCTCTCAAATACCTGTTTGAGAAACCGGCTCTCACTGGTAAGCTGGCACACTGGTTGCTTCTGCTAGCTGAATTTGATATCAAGTACGTAACCCGGAAGTCTGTAAAGGGAAGGGTTGTCGCTGAGTTTCTGGCCGATCATCCGATAGAAGGTCCAGAAGATGTGGTATTCGAATTCCCCGACGAGAATGTCATGACAACAACCAATGATGTATGGTTGTTATATTTTGACGGGGCTGCCAACCAGAAAGGATTTGGGATTGGAGTTCTGCTTATCTCTCTAGAAGAATCACACATTCCTCTTGCATTCAAGCTAAACTTCGAGGTCACCAACAATCAGCCAGAATACGAAGCATGCATCGTGGGGATGGAAGCTGCCCTCGAAATCGGTGTCAAAAGGTTGGAAGTGATCGGAGATTCTAATCTGGTAGTTTCACAAGCAAACGACGACTGAAAGGTCAAGGAAGACAAGTTGAAGCCTTACCATAAGGACCTTGACAATCTGATTCCGCGATTCCAGGTAGTCACTTTCACGCATGTGCCTCGATTGAACAACCGCTTTGCTGATGCCTTGGCAACACTAGCCTCCATGGTGGATATACCAAACGGAGTCAGACTCCGACCTATCTTAATTGAACAAAGGGACAAGCCCATTTATGAGTACGTCATGGCTATTGATGAGCCTGACGATGGTCTTCCTTGGTACCACGACATCTGGAACTTCGTTGAAAAGGGAAAATACCCGGCTGGGACCGACAGAAAGGACCAGATAGCTCTCCGAAAGCTAGCATCTCACTACATTATCTGCGAAGGCAAGTTGTACCGAAGGTCCCACTGCGGAATGCATAAACTCTGTGTAAACAGTGAAGAAGTAACCAGAATCATGGAAGAAATCCACAATGGAGTCTGTGGCCCTCACATGAACGGGGCAATGCTCCCCAAAAAGGTCTTGCGACAGGGATACTATTGGCCTACAATGGAAACTGAATGCATCAAATACGTGCGAAGGTGTCACAAATGCCAGGTTCATGCCAATCTCATGCACATACCGCCATCAGAGCTGCACTCTATGACTTCACCCTGGCCTTTCTCAACTTGGGGCATCGACGTCATCGGCAAGATCACCCCGGCTGCTTCAAACGGGAACAAAATTCATTCTAGTCGCCATCGACTACTTCACCAAGTGGGTTGAGGTTGCCTCATACACAACTCTCACGGCAGTTCAAGTCGCTCATTTCATCAAGAAAAACATCATCTACCGGTATGGCGTGCCTCACGCATTCGTGTCTGACAATGGTGTTCACTTCAAGGGTAGAGCTGCAGAAGTTTTCGAGGATTTTGAGATTCAGGTCCACAAGTCGACCATCTACCGGCTGCAAACCAACGGAGCTGTGGAAGCCGCCAACAAAACCATCAAGTCCATACTGGAAAGAACTATCCAGTCTGCAAAGAACTAGCACGAACAACTGCCATTAGCACTATGGGGATACCGGACATCTATCCGTACTCCGACAGGGGCAACACCCTATTCTTTGGTTTACGGTATGGAAGCCGTTCTCCCCATTGAGCTTGAAGTACCATCTCTATAGGTCTTAATAGAATCAGACATCGAAGAAGCTGAATGGCAAAGCGCAAGGTTTGAAGAACTCATGTTGTTCGACGAAAGGAGGCTCAAAGCCTTATATCACATTCAAGGGTATCAGTGTCGAATTGCACGCGCTTTCAACAAGAAAGTCAAATCCAGAAATTTGCAAGAAGGAGATATGGTTCTAAAGGAGATCCGGGCTCCAGTTTTCGATCCACGCGGGAAATTTCGGCCAAAATGGGCAGGGCCGTACATCATCAAGAAAGTTCTGTCTGGAAGCGCAACTCAACTCATTGATCTTGACGGTAACGAATTCTCTACATTGGTCAACATGGATCAGCTCAAGAGATACTACCCCTGAGAGAAGCTCGCTGGACTGAAAACTGCAAGGGCGGGCAGTGCCAGGCAAAAATTAGAGCAAGTCTGCTAAGTCGAAAACCCGCATCGGGTGGCTTAGGCAAAATTCAAGACAAAATCAATTGAAAACTCGCTAGACCGAAAACCCGAAAGGGCGGTACTAGGCAAAAGTTAGAGCGCAAAAGGAGAGTAAAAATACTCGAGTGAACCCTAACCCAACACATTTTTGGCATGAACTACGTCATGACCTGATTCCTTTTTAAGGATACGTAGGCATCCTCACATTGAGGATCGGTCGCAATCTTTTGAAACATCTCTTGAGTTGATTCACAGCCATCGTTCGCGCTTACAATCACAATCAATGAGAATCAAAAGCAGAAAATTTTCATAACTCACTTTTATTCAAATAAATTTCTTCGATTACATGGCTGAGCATGAATCTTTCACACAATAACACAACAAAAAGCAAAGCTTCTAGTAGAGATAGTACGTTGAACTCTTTATTATCTAATATAATCAGAAAGAGAGTAGCTGCATGCGTCTCTCTGGCTCAGGTCGGAGCGAGAGCGCAAACAACTTCTTGGTGGGGTGGAAGCAAATTTCAATACCTCTAAGGTTTGCATCTCTTCTCAAGTTAGTAAATTTTTTTGGAGCTACTGCTGTTTATCATATTTCAATGCCACTATTTTTATTTTTATTTTTTTAAATGCATGCACGGGGAAATCTAGTAAGATTTAGGGAAAGTTCTCCCTGAGCCAAAGACACATGCAGCTACTCTCTTTCCGATTATATTAGATAATAAAGAGTTCAACGTACTATCTTTACTAGAAGTATGATTTTTACCTTTTAATGCAGAGACTGCAGGATGACAATGAATATCTTTCTGGAATGCTAAGGCTTTAGATCAATTGATGATATAACATGAGACTTAACTCGACAATTCAGCAACTTAATTGGACAGTTCAACAACAACTTAATTGGACAGTTCAACAACTTAACTCGACAATTCAACAACTTGAAGATCGTGTCTTGTCCCTTTAGAACGACGAACGGCCTCTTTATGTCGTTCTATACTCCTCCCTATGGATTCAGTCTAGAAGATTTAACATTGTAGGAACTACAATGTGTGAAACGTATTATTCTAATAGGGCTCCACGAGATAAATAATGCCCTAGAAGCCCGACTACCACGGGGACCTCCCTAGCTAGATCTTTGTGAACTTCAAATAGGTGGAAAAAAAAGAAGAAGAATCATACTTGTAACAAAATGAAAAAACTAACCTTGCCACCCATCGAGTGAAAAACCAACTTTGTCACCTCATCGTTACCCCTCAAAAACAACTCCTCCAAAAAACATCATCGGCGTGGAATAGAACAGTGTTATGTACTAAAAATTTGGATTTGGATCTAAAAAGAATATGCAAATTAAAGTAATCAGGGCAACCCAGTGCCTTTTCAGCATTGGAGAAGTGGCCATGGGAACCCTTAGTGACATAACTTCTTCGAGTATACCCCTGCAATCGCAGAACCATTTCTCCTATAACCCTTCCTCTTCAGAGTTATCCATCTCCTTTGTATAGTCACCTACATCCTCAATGGACGGTCGGCCGGCCCACGCTTTTTGTGTTTGGAAAAGGGGCGAATTAGGGAAAAAGAAAAATTTAGAGTCGCCACCCGGGGTTTAATTTTTGGAAAATGTTAGGTACCTGAGGAACCGTTTAGAAAAATATATGTGACTCTTGTGCCGCTGAAAAAGGGTTTGGTCTGCGAAAAATAGAGATTTGGGTTCGGGAGCCAGGTTACGAGCGGGGAAGGTTTTGTTTGAAAAAGCACCCCACACGCCTGGGATTTTCCGGTCTCTACTAAATATTTGTGGGATTTTTATGAAAAGATTTTACTAAAAACTTTATTCATATGGAGAAAAACAATACACTTAAAGAAGTAAATAACAGAACGCATGAGTTGATATAAAATAATAAAAGACAGGGACATAATAGCAAGAATAATAAATAAAAGGGGCAAAGTGTGATAAGTGCATACAGGTTTTCAAAAGAAACAGAGCATCCAAATTGGAAAACAGAGCATTGGATTGGGTTTTACTATTGATGTCGTACGGCATCAACAAACACACAGCGCGGTGTAGCTAGCAATGCCGTACGGTGCAATTGTTTGAACATTTCTCCAAAATTTTGTTTTCTGGTCAGAACAGAAATGGCATTTTATTTTCTTTGCTTTTTGTAAAAAAAAATGGAGTTTTTATTTAATGAAAAATCATTCTTTTGAAATATAAATGAGTCAAAGAAAATAAATTTAAGAATTACCTCTCAGAATACCAAAGTTATGAACTTTGGCGAAGAACCGAAAATTATACCTTTGAAATGCAACTCCTAGAACAAACACCCTTTCCGAAAATTATACCCTTGTATTGCTATTCCAAGCTTCAAGGTAACAACCAGACCATGGGTCCAATGATTTAGCAAGGTTGGAGATGACCGAGAGCAATAACGAGAGTTACGGGTTAGGATTTTGGGTTTGTCAAATGGATTTCTCTGGGATTGCAAGGAGTGGTGATGTTTTGGTTGCAATAAGGGTGAAATTTTGACAGAGCTTAAGAAAGGCTTTTCATGGAGTTCTTCACTGGAGGTTCTTCTCACGCCATTTTTTTTGGTCCTGTGACGCCCGTCTCCATTCTAGTAATATTTTTATTATTTATTTTAAATTGATATAACATGTGCTTAGTAATTTTATTTGTACTTTATTAAAAAAAAAGTATAGGTTAATGGAGACTAGAATTTTAACGTAGTTGTTACTAATTTTTAACATTTCTATGGCCTAGTATGTCTCATGATCATTTAGCTTATAACAGTGAGAGGACCCAATTTGTTAAT
>JAXBDA010008496.1:0-14697 GCA_036023075.1 Gaultheria prostrata | reverse complement strand
GGGGGGGGGGAGAGAGAGAGAGAGAGGGAGGGGGAAAATGTTTATTTTCTCTCTCTTCACTGCCTTTTATGCACAATTTTGAATAATTACTCTTCTAACCCTTGTATTGACTTGTGTGCTAGCAAAAAGGCCCAAATTCACTTTATATCACCCAATAACCCATGATCCCACATTTTAAACATTTCCTCACAATTTCTCAACTTTAATTTCTAAATAACATTTGAATTTACGGGTCCTTACATAGGTGATACGTTCTTTTTACATTTGGTTAAAAAAATTATCCCAATGATGGAAAAATTGAAAACCAATCGAGCGAGGTAACACAATTTATTAGTTTTTCACACAAATCATAGTTAAAATATGAGCATACTTTCTTATTTTCTTAAAAACTATTATACTTTTTTTGCATTTATTTTTATTACTGTATCCTTAGTTTGAATTTTTGTAATTTTGTAATTTTTTTAACAAGACTCTTGAAGATGTAGGGAGCCTAACATTGGGAGTTTGTTTCAGACCATTATAATAACTCTTGAATTTTTTAATTTTTTTAATTGTATATCTTTTAATTTTATATAACTTAATATTGATAGGGCAACCAAACTAGGAATCAAATTGGGGCAACCCAAACATCGGGGTCGGCACTGTCCACGAAACAAAATCTCACCCCCATTTTGTCCTCAAGCCAATAATATATGGCTCCATCCTTTAACCTTCAATACATTTTCTCTTTTGCATTTTTTGATTCCAAAAAATGCTGGGCTCTTTTCCTTTTTGATAGCTTCAACAACTTTCAAAGTATTTTTGGAGAGAATTTATGAGTAGCAGTAGTAGAAGAGTTTTGTGCACTCTCTTAATGCTTCTCTTTTCTTATTGTTTTGATTTCATTTTTTAATTCTTGTGATAAATGTAACTTCTTTAGCTGAAAAACCCAAAGGAAAAAAAAAACAAGCTTCAGAGTATATGTTGATCACACAATCAATCCCTTCACGGAGGAATCATCCAAATGAAAACTTCGATTCACATCAATGTTCCTATAGGGTGTTCTGCTAAGAGAGTTTTTTAGTTTTTTGGCTTTTCATGACTTTTTATGTGATGTATTATAAGAGAGTAACTGTCTTGGTTTTAGGAATAAACTGGCTTTTTAGTTTTTTTGAGTTAGCGGAATAGGGCCTAATTATGGTCCACCGATTAATGATGCGGCACAATAACTGGGAGGTCAAACAGTGCGATATGGAGGAGATCGATGTTAGAAATTTTTGTAGTGTTATTGGGCTAAAAAAATACTGGAATGAAGTATTGGTTCAATGAATTTTTTGATGCTAAAGATTCAACCCACTTAAAAAGAACTGGGCCAGCTACCACCGCCTACAACGGCGGGTGCAGGCAGAAACATGAAAAATAGTTGGTTCCGATTTTTTCTCCTTTTCAAAATTATTTCAAAAAGAATCTTTTGTTTTTCCAATCATTTTAAACATTTCTCAATCCATTCATTACCTCATTATTCTCATTCTCTCTCTATCTTTCTCCAATCATTAACTCATTATTCTCCTTTCCAAAAAAACCCCAACCAAACACTATTTCGAAAATTCTTCTCAAAATTTTCTTTTCAAAACCCATCCAAACACAACAAGAAGTTCTCTCATAAGTAATTCATGGAGTTTTTTTTTTTTTTTGTCAAACGATAGAAATGATTATATAGATGATAATAGAAAACCATACAAATCAAATCGGGCAACCATCCCCTTGGAGAGGAGATAGAAGCCACAAAGTAGAAAAAACAAGACCTCTCACAGCTCTTTGAGCGACGCTATGGGCCAAGCCATTGCCGCTCCGCTTCACAAAAACCGTATCTGCTCATGAAAATCTAGCTAAAAGGCGAAGAATATCTGCAACTAAAACCCTCCACCAATTGGTGGTCTTCCATGTTCTGAATCAATCGGATGAGTTGTTGGGAATTGGGGTACCTGTAGTGACCAAGTCACTACATCCTCGTAGTGACCTCAATTGTGGGTCCTCTATAATATGTATTTGGGATCGGAACTGTACAATTTGTTGGGTACGTTGAGTAGATCATTCATGTAAAAAATCAAATTAATTGGATATTGGTAGCCATATGGTTAGGTACCATTTATATGGATAGCCAATATCATTTAGAGAATACACTTTAAGACAAAATTGTCTCAATTGTGTGTCTACCCATCTCCGATAATCATAATTTTTTGTACCCATGATGTGCTCAACATTCATGAAAAAATGAACGGTTTTGATCTCAAATGAATATTTTAGGGGACCCACAATTGAGGTCACTACGGGAATGTAGTGACTTGACTCACTACGGGAACCCCATATCCGAGTTGTTGAGAGTCACCTTCAAGTACAATGTTGTCGATCCTCAAATCCATAGCCAACCGTAAACTTCCCTTGCTGCCAAAGCTTCCACCATAAGAGGGCCTGTAGCATGAGTTTTGCGCATAGCTCTAGCCGCAATAAACCTTCTTTGCCAGTCCCGAATAACCATGCCTAAACCACATATCCCACCATTCTTGTCGATGCCTCATGGAGTATAAATTCTATAAGCCCAGCTCTTCTTTGGTCGGCACGTCAATTACCACCTCCATCTTTTATTCTATCAAATCAGCTAATATGATAAATTAATAAATCATATTCACTGTATGAAATAACATACCTTTGTATTTATAGTCTATGTTTGGAAGGACATGGAACAAACCATTTGCTTGCTGTATCAATTATAAATCATTTTTAAAGGACATGAGAACATAATTTATTGATTTACTATTTTAACTGTATCGGGAAAAAAAAATCCAGCATTGAATCAAAAAAAAAAAACACCATTTAAGTAGGATGCCTATTTAATTTTCTCTTTTTGGTATGCATTGATCGACAAAAAAGATTTCCACCCAGGTGAGTTGTGACTCTAATTTTCATCTGGGATTAAGTTTTGCCAAACGTGAATGTTAAAATACTACTTATAGATGATTATTTCTATTCTTATGTGTTTTCTTGACAAAGGGTCCTTAACTCTCCTATTGGGTTAATGCGCTACAAAAGTGTATTGTACTTCGACGGGCTCTACCAATATATTATTATTGTGATTTGAATAGCAAGATTGTGGACTTTCCAAAATACTATTTCTTCCATCTCAAAATTTGTGTCCACTTTTATTATTCTGAATACCTCAAAAGTTATTTATATTTTGATTATCTTGATATTGATTCGTCTTATCAGTCATTTTCAAATTATAATGACCATCTATTTTGGTGTAACAAAATTCTGTTGGATCAAGGGTTAATGATAGTATCTGCTTAATTCAGTTTTCTTTTTCTTGATAATCGGACTCTACAATAAAATAAAAATAAATCTCGATATAGTTCACCGTAAAATACCGCACCTAACGAACTCTATAATATAAAAAAGAAAAGAAAAATCTTGATAGAGTCCACCGTAAAATACTACACCTATACTGAGCTGATGATGTATTAAAGGTGTTTTGCAAATGATTTTATCATGAGATAAAATCTAATTTTGATAGAGTTATGATAAAATCACATTGTCTTTCCAAATGATAAATTATAATTTTGATAAACTTCACCAATGCTTTTATTTAATAAAATCTAATTTTAATAAAATCATATAAGAATTCTTAAATTTTAATATCAAGACTAAATTTTGTCCCATAAAAATCATTTGAAAAATAGAGTCTGAATTTTACGCTATCCCCAAATCATCTGCCCTAAAAAATTAAAATCCGCAAACGCGCTCTCTCTCTGTGCTCTCTCTCAACGGCGACCACTTTTCAACACTACTCCAAACACCGGTAAGGTCCCGCCTCCTCTCTCTCAGTTTATGCGATGTTTTCGCTCCATTTTCTGAGTCACACCTCTTCATAATTTTTACCTGCTATAATAAGAAACTGGGTATGTTCCCAATTTATCGAAAATAACTGATGGGTCACACTTAATTAGCTTGACAGGAGTAATCTGGACATACCATAAAACTGGGTTTGCTTGATTTGTTTCAAAACTAGTGTATTTGGATTATTGAGGGGTTTTTATTCCACCATCATCTCTCTCTCTCTCTCTCTCTCTCTCTCTCCCTCTCTCTCTCTGTGCACTATGTGTTTATTCCTCTTTTTAAGGTTGCATGTGCTATTTACTGGTCACCTGGTTCTTGTCCTCGAGTATGGAGGAGAAATGGGCTATCAGGTTTTTAGGGTTTTTGGCATATGCAGTTTGATTTGCAGCAAAGTTTTTTCTGGTTTTGACGAAGGTGTTTTGAGTTAGTTGAGCATCATGAATCCTTACTCATTTTTCTAGCCAAACCCAAAATTTGATTAAAAAGCTTAAAAACTCGTCTCCAATGCCATACCCATTTTGAGTTTTACCCTTTTCCTTACCCAAATTTGGGCAAATCCATACACATTTTTGTCAACACTATTTTCACTTTCTTATTATTTACACACGTGCCATTTTGACCCCATATTTTGAGGGAAATGATTTTCACACCCTATTTCGGTAGAGAAATGGGCATAGCATTGGGGATGGCATGCCCTAATGAAGCTTTTGACCCAAATTTTAACCCAAATATGGGTAAAAAAATGAGTCAGGGCTGGTGATGCTCATTTGGGTTTGGTATCTCCAATGCTTCATTTTGGTAATGCCAAGATTTTGACCCAATCCTTACCAGTTTTTATCCCCAAAGCTGAAATTTGAGTTAAAAGCCTGAAAATCCATCTCCAATGCCGTACCCATTTTCCTACCCATTGTGAGTATTACGCTTTTCGTTGCCCATATTTGGGGGAGACCCAAATCAAAACCCTTTTCCCCAATCCCTCTTTTCACTCTAATTACAAGTGAGACATTTTGACCCAAATATTGGAGGGAAAGCCTATAAAGCACTAGATTTCGTTATAAAAAAAGAAGGGTATAGCATTGGAGAAGGCATACTCAAATAAAGCTTTTCACCCAAATTTTCGCCCAAAAATGGGTTTAAAAAAATGGGTAAGGGTTGGTGATGCTCTAAAGTGATTTCATTTTAATATTGACCAGTTAATTTTTCAAGGCCATTGCTCTTGCTTGACTATTGACCCACTTCATCAGGTGAACATTGGTAAGTTGCAAATGTTTGTGACTCTCACCCACAATTCATGCATTCACGATTGCCTATGTAATGTTGATGCCAGCTTTGTCTGTATATATAGTGGTGTGGTATACTATTGAGGAACAATGAGATACAGAGAGCTCATTTGCTTAAAGAATTCAGCAACGATTCTGATTATTTTATTGATTTAGTTTTCCTGTATCGCTATCTCTCTTTTGAATAATCAGAGCATACAAAGAGGTCTTTGGCTCGTGGGGAGAGCTTTAGCTGCACTAAAACTCTCTGGAGTATCGTTGTATTTTGGGAATAGAGCATCACTTCACTTGCTTTAAAATTGGCGTTTCTTTTCTATCACGATTCACGTCTGCCTCTATGCATTACATAGAATATACTTTTCTTTATGCACCGGGTTGAATGATGCTCTTCTCCCCGGATACAGCGGTCCTATGCACTTTGTGTTAGCAAAAGCTCTCCCTAGCATCAAGAACCACCCATATGCTAAAAGCTCTAAATGAAGAGCATCTCAAAGATGTCGAACTAGAAGAACCATATAGCAAGAACGGATTTGTTATTGTTTCTTCTTGATTTGGGTGGTATTCCTACAATTTTTCGACATTGTAGGCCTAGTCAAAATCTCATCATTCTCTGCTGCCTGCTACAAAACTTTCGGGGGAAGAGTTTTGCCTCAGTCAAATCCCTCTCTAAAGCATACACTAGGTACTCAGCTTTCTAGAATTCTCTATTTCTCCCTTTTTACAGCTTTAAGTATATCAGTTAGGTTGGCATTTTGTCTTAACTCTGAAGTTGACTTGCACCATTTGTCTTTTCGGTCAAATTTTCCCTGACCTTTCTCATCTTGTGCTAATGCTTCTATTTCTATAAATTGGTTTGTTCCTGCCTGTACTTTGGAATTTGGACTATCAGCACACTTATTGTTGAGGTTGAAGTCTTCATGCGTGTCGAAGCGTATGCCCTTCATGCTTTCAATCTTTCTGTTTTTCAGTAGAATCCTCATTTGCCAAAATAAAGAAGGGAGCATCTCTCATTTTTCTTTGAGGTTGGGAATTTAATGGCTAAAGCTCATTGTAGTGTTCTTAGGACTCTGATAAGCATGGTGTATCTCATTATAAGCATGCTGACTTCTCATACTTTGCATCAGTGGCAACATGCTTGTCAGTCCGTGACTCCCCTGGTGCCTGCCCATGTTGGAGGCTGTTAATGAATAATAGTCCTTAGGACCCGTTTCAGATACCTACTCCTTAGAGTAACTATCCGCATTTTCACTATCATCCGAGCACCTAATTTCCTCGGCTTTTCTGCTTGTCTTTTTTCTGTTCCACTAGACTTCCTAAATTTGGACAAGATAGGACATTTCTTGACCTTGAATTCCTTAACTATTAGGGTCAAGTATTTCTGATTTATCCATATGTTATCATCAAAATCAGTTGCATTGTACTTGTTGGTAGACCGGTGGTACAGTTCCTTGTTGGTCTTAGGGAGACACGTATAAAGTTGATAGACTTAGAAGAACCCCGCAAGTTTCTCGACCCTAAGGGAGTTGAACAATTGCTTTGCTCATCTATTGCAGTCACCTTGGCTGGAAACACACACTGCACTTCTGAGTCCCCAACAAAATAGCTTGAAATATAAGCCTTCCAATCTTTTAAATGTATGTAAAGCATTTTCTATGTGCGACATCTTGAAATTGTTCTTCCATCATGTTCCGCCTAAGCAGCCCATCTTTTCCCGTAGTAGCAGCTTGCAAACTGTGACCAGCAAATGGGGTGCTTTTTACTTCCTGTGTACTGAGATACTTTTCCAGTAAAAATAGTTTCAAGTAATTGATTCTGTGATATTATTTCTGCTGAACATTAGTCTTCTACTTGAAGCTACATACCTTTGATATATATTCTTCGCAGGCAGAAACTGTAAGCATGTTTCTTAAGGTGCAACTGCCATGGAATGTCATTATTCCAGCTGAAAGCCTTGACACCAAAGGTTTGATGCTCCAAAAGTCGATAATAATTCGACTCTTGGATGACTTCTCCTCGAAGAAGGCAACGAAAGATCTTGGTTACTTTCTTGCAGTAACCACACTGGACCACATTGGCGAAGGGAAGGTGAGACAGCACACGGGGGACGTACTGTTTCCTGTGCTTTTCAGCTGTGTCACTTTCAAGCCACTCAGAGGAGAGATCTTAGAAGGGGTCGTTCACAAGATCTTGAAGCACGGTGTTTTCTTGAGGAGTGGCCCCATCGAGAACTTATACCTCTCCAATCAGAAAATGTCCGACTATAAGTACGTGCCTGGGGAGAATCCGATCTTCATGAACGACAAGCTGTCCAAGATCGAGAAAGACGTCGTGGTGCGGTTCAGTGTGATCGGGACGAAGTATATAGAGGTCGAGAGGGAGTACCAGGCAGTGGTTAGCTTGGAGGGTGACTTCCTTGGGCCCATCTCTTAGTTAAGCTCCTTTTTCAACTAGCCTCTGTAAAAGTCTTACGTTGGTCTTGGGTTTTATTGTTGTTTGCTTTGTAATGGTACTTAACTGGGTGTAAATTGGCTGTTTATGTTTCGGTCTTATCGTAGCTATATTCTTCTCTTGTAGTTGTCGTACTAGTCGTCTTGTGGAGTTTTAAGATACTAATGCTTTATTAGCTAGTCTCACTTCACATAGTAGTTCATGAGACATCCTTGATTTGTTTTCCTTTGCCTGAGTATTTGGTTGTCGAGCCATGATGGTAATTTTTTTTTTTATCAAAAGCGAAATTTCTTCCTGTGAGTTTGAATGAATGAGATGAAGTTCAAGCAGTTTTCTGTGTAATTAGCTTATTACTGCAGAGATGGAGATGAGTAAGGAATATGAAAGTGAAAAGGAACCTAGCTATTTGTAGTTGCTCATTTAAGATTGTCTGTCACGCAAAAAAACCTAAGCTTGAACTTATTTTGAAGCTCATTAATCTTTCAAACCAAGTTTAAGCACGTTTGAACTTGATTCGTTCAGTTTCTAATGCCTCAGCAATTCAAGTTACTCTAGATCAGCTTGATCAAAGCTCATTTGAGATAGGCTTGTTGTGTTGTTTAAACATATTTCATATTTGTAAAGCTGGTTCAGATCATTTAACTGATGGTGCGACGGCTTCAAGTAGAAACAGGGGAGGCTAAAGGCATGATGGAGGTTCTGCATTGCTTTGTGTACCCCTTTTCAGAAGGCTAAAGGCATGATGCAGGTTCTGCATTGCTTTGTGTACCACTGTACCCCTTTTCCCATGTCTGTGAAGTGTGCTACGGAAATTAAGTTGTTTTTTTTTTTTGGCCGATCAGAGGACAAACGAAAAATGAAATAGAAGACGAGAACATACTCCTATGATTTTCTGTATTGGCTACTCCCGGTCCGTCCCAATTTTTTTTTTTTTTTTTTTTTTAGCTTTTGCGGGAGTTAGTTTGACTCCTCAATTGGTTGTCTTGTAATTTTTAATGTTTTAGGTGATCCTTAAAAAAATTGTTCGATAGAAGTAATTGAGGTCAATTAAACAAAATTGATATTGCATGTAAAAAATCAGGGAAATTCCTTGGAAGCCTTCCAATTAACTGAACCAGATTTCCATTTTGATGGGGCAGTAGTTTCTCTCTTATTCTAGCTCCAATAATCTGAAGCAATCTGTTACTAAAAGTTTGGGCTGAATTGTAGCATTTAAATGACAAATTTTTTTTTATCTCTGGGCTAGTATATCCTAGAAGTTAAGAAACTTTTTTTTTTTGGGCCACAACGATAACAGATGATATTATTAAAACCATAACCAAAACATCAGGTGGAAAACCCGTCCCTAGAAAGGGGATCAAGCAACCACAACGGGGGGACTCAGTCCAACGACTATACCCCAAATCACTAAAACCTTTATCAGCCAAAACATGAGCAACATTATTACCAGACCTACGAACAAAAGACAAACTACAACTTTGGAAATGTTTCCTCAGAACCTGAACATCATGGGTAATGACTTCAACCTCTTGGCTGACTACTATTTGACCATTGAGCATATTCACGATCAGCTGAGCATCACTCTCCAAAATAATCGACCCCAAACCAAGTTGAGAACCCAGCGAAATACCGTGCCTGATTGCCAGCGCTTCTACGACCGGTGAACTCGCACACCACTGAATAAATCCCATAGAAGTTAAGAAACTTTACCCCATGGGATTTGTTTCTTTGTATCCATTTGGGATCATGGTGTTCCATATGGATCAGTTTAGAGGACTATCTATAGGGGTGCATACCGGCCCGGTAGCCCGTTCAGCCTGGTTTTTTTTTTTTGAGCTTGGGATAAATATTTAGGCCCATAGGACCAGACTGGGTTGAGATTTTAAGCCCGTTTGCTAAATGAGTTGGGTTTGAAAAATTCCTTTGAGGCTTAGCCCGTAACTTAGCCTCCTCTATCCCTCGGGACCTATAAGGGGTGGTACATGAATATTAACCTCTTGTCCATCGACTACGCCTTTCGGCCTGATCTTAGGCCCTGACTCACCCTCCGTTGGCCCAGCCCGATTTAAATAATAATTTTTTTAATACTATATAAAGAGATTGATAGATGTTGGAGAGTTCTATTTTTCTTTTAGTACTTTAATTGCATTTTAATTTATAGGTCAGTTTTTAATATTTTTATAAGAACTTAGAACTTACAGTATATTATTAGAGTTGTGAATTGTAATTGTGATCGTTATGGTTGATTAATTTATGTTCGTGATACCATGGTTCAGAAAAAATAAATGGGCTTGTTGGACGGGTTTGGGAAATTAAAATTTTATTTATGTTGGGCTTGGATATATTAAATGAAACCCGATTATAAATGGGTCGGGTTTGAGAATGCACAAATCTCGTTATTATCTAGTATAAGCCCGACCCAAACTCGGTCTGGCCCGGTGTATGTGCACCCCTAACTACCCATAACAGATTATTGCTTAATGCTGATTTCAAATCGGGTAATTGTCTTACAGTTTTCAGTTACTTTGGCCTGCACTACAAGAAAATTAGCCATTCCTGGCGGGTTTTTTCCCGGAGGGTCAATTAATGCCAGAAAAAGTAACTTTTTCCTGCGGTTTTTCCAATACTGCTGGTAAAAATCAAAATTTTCAAAATTGTTTACCGTATACTATAAATATCTTTTTTTGTCCATTGTTAACAAAATGCGTGCTAGCTCGCCGACAAACGTGTTGTAGGTGTCAAGTCTTGACCATCATGTCAATTTCTCATTGATCATAAATTACATTAAGGAATTGGGTAAGGGTCCATGTCTGTACCAAAACAAAGGATATGCATAATCTTGAGAGGTGGCCTATAAACATTAACTAGGTGTTCCTTTGCTACAGGGCATGGTCTTGTAGACAACCTAACCCCACAAGAAGCTTTGCACATGTTCTTTATGCAAGTGAAAAAAGGTGAGAGCCTGACCCACAATACCCGCCAAGAATCATGATTTGAATACTCCATATCCAAGGAAGAATCCCTTTGTTTTTAAGACCAAATCTCCATGGAATAAGATCTTTGGGACCATCACATTTGAATGTGCCATAAGTCCAGTGCGTTACAAAGAAAAAAACAAAAACAAAAACAAAAATTTAATACTTGTCGCTGCAAACTTGGTGCTAATTTGTTGTTTTTCTTGACTTCTATTCCATCTGTTAGTCCTTGACTCTTTTCTTCTTGACTTCTGTTTAGTGGATGTTATTGAATATCAAATTGGATTTTTTAATGGGTCAAATAAAGGTTTCGATAAACATCAACTCAGATCCCAGGTTCGATTTCCCGCAAACTCTTGGGGCTACTAGGGATATGCCCGGTCATTACCTTCAGGACTCCGGAATTAGTCGAGGTGTGTACAAACTGGCCCGGACATTTGGTTATCAAAAAAAAAAAAAAGTTTCGATAAACACCATTTACCTAAGCATGGATTCTCTCACCTTTCAAATGGGCCTTGTTTGGTTAGAAAATTTTGGTCCCAAAAAGATTAATGTGTTCTACTTTGGCTACAAAAACAAATTGCCACCTTATGTATAGAATTTAATAATTAAATCAGGTATAAACCTTGTTTTATATTCTGAAAATAATGGGTTAAAATGAACTGAGAGCTCTGGAAACTAAAAGTACTATCATGGGAAACATTTAGTTTATTAAAATTTCATTTTCTGCTGATCAGCCAAATGCAAGAGAAAAAGGGTGAAACAAAAGAAAAGAAAATTATTAGTAATCCATTGTTTAATTTGCTTTGTTGACTTGTTAAACAACGATGTTCAAATCTTAGATATGTCATAAGTGAAACTCTGTATCCCTCTGCTCCGTTCATTTGCCAATAATGTTACGCGAGAAAGTTAATCCTGAGAAAAGTGAAATGAAGTGAAGTAAAAGAAAAGAAAATTTATTTTCCTGCGAGTGTTCACTTGATAAAGGATTTTTCCAGGAAAGTATAATTGGCAGGAACAGCCTTTCCTACGACACATAATTCCTTCTTTTTTACATGATGCATTTTGAGGGAAAGTAAGTCCTAGTGGGAAAAATATTTTTGCGGGTCCCATTATTTTCCTGGTAACTAAACACCCCCAAAAGTTATGAGAAAGTTGATTTTCCCATCATTTTTCATACTTTCTTGATAACTGAACGAGCCCTAAGGGGGAGCTTGTCAAAAGCTAAAGGTGTTAAATACGAATTTCGAGACAGATCATTTGTTCTCAAACATATGAACTATTTTACACTTTTAAATCATTTAGAATGTTCTGGATAACTTGGCCTAATTAACGTGTTGCGAGATAAACGGACTTAAATAATTGAAGCAATCAAAACAAAAATCACAAGGTCAAAAGGGATATGAAATGTGAGGCAACCTAATCAGAACCACAACCCACAAGATCAATGGGATACGCGCGGCATGTGACAAAATGTGCTGATCAGGATTACAGGAGGATTTGTTAAGCACTAATCATGGGAACATTGTGAGGCTGATTTGCAGCACTAGAATCAAGCATGTGAAAGGG
Source organism: Gaultheria prostrata (assembly GCA_036023075.1). NCBI lineage: Eukaryota > Viridiplantae > Streptophyta > Magnoliopsida > Ericales > Ericaceae > Gaultheria > Gaultheria prostrata. The sequence continues at coordinate 2,552 of JAXBDA010008496.1, read as the reverse complement.
TGAGTATATGGACTAAATTTTTCGAAGTTTATTGGCATGGTTATTTGTTGTATTATATGATTTTTTTTTAACTTCGGTCAATATTTTTATAATTTTCAAATTCCTTTCGCGAGATGAAAAATATGATGTAAAAATTTGACCCGAATCTTGGAACGATTAAGAGAAAACAACTAAAAAAGATGATGCCAATAACCTCCTAATAAAAAAGTTAGTCCAACTTAACTTTTTGGGAGTTTTATTTGGATTATTTTGCAAAAAATGGCTTTGGATAAAAAGAGAACCGGTTTGGGTTAACTGAATTGTCTTTAATTCTTCGGCCAATGTGTAGCCCCACTAAAAAATGTATTTCCATTTAGGCCCAACGAATTGACTTTTTAGTTGCTCAAGAAGTCTAAAAAGAAAGTTAGCCCAAACATAGCCTAAGTTTGACGTTGATTGAGTCATGTATTGTATCAAAAATCATCTCAATGAGATAACGCATTTCGTATTTTCTTTATGAATCTCGAGAATTGAGACATGGCTTGATGGCAAGTGCAATTAGGCTTTCCAATAAATATTTGGTTGGAATTTCTCTTTTGGTATTTTTGACCTTTTCATAATAACTACTTTAGTTTTTCGTTGTAATTTTCGAGATTAATCATTCCTCTTGACGAGAGAAATCAGAAAAGTATGAAGATATAAATTTGAGTTAAAAAAAAATCATATAAATCGACACTATAGACAAAAATACTCTTTAGCTGTTTGGTAGTTTTTTGTTTTTACGGAAACTTTTTTTTTTTTTTTTTTCTGTTTTTGATCATAATCTTTTACATTTTAGACTCTTCTCGTTGAAACATATGATTAATCCAAAAAATAAAACGTAAATATAATGAAAATTCAGAAAAAATAAATAAAAAATAACCAAAAAATTATTGAAAACTCAGCCAAATACTGGCCTCCTGCATGCAACACGGGTTTGACTAACGCCAATTTCCTCATGATAGGAAAAAAAAAATCATGGAACAAAATAAAAGGGGGACACATCCACTACCCTTTGTATAATTTCATAAGATTTTTGGCAATTAAGCTATACAGATACAAGTGTCCAGACATAGATCTGCACAGAACTATGTTAGTAGCAATTCGATGCCCGCGAGACCGACACATCGAACCGCTATATGTGTCTGTATATGTGTTCAGATATCTGTGTCCAAAGTATTTTCCATAAATTAACTCACTCACCAATTTTTATCCCAATTAAAGCATACTTGATTGTGCATTGATAATCCTACATAAAGTTCTTTTTAAGCTTTTGTCCTCTTGTCATTTTTGTCGAACCCATGTTTCTTGGCTAGGCATATTAATTTATTTTTATCAAGAGTCTTTGCAAAGATTTGTCCATTATAAATATGCAAATGTGACCTAACAACAACATTAATTTAATTAGTTCAAGGCATACTATTAACTAGAGTAACCTTTTACTTTATTATTTGTATAATCTCAAAGAAGATCTCAAGCAGTTGTATTTCTTAATTTTTCGGCTCTTTGGCCTCCTGGATTATTGTGCCTTGTGCAGTGTATCTGATTAAAGAAGTAAGAGTACTGATTAAAAATATGATCAGCCATATCCAAGGCTTTTTTAATTTTTAATTTTTTAACAGCTAGCTAATTATAATCACAACATTTTTAATTTTAACGATTCCAAAATATGCAATGGATCATCTACAGCCCAGCCTTTTGGGCTGGATACACAACTGTTTCTCTCGTAGGATTAACAAAAATGTTTAGTTTGTTTACGCGTTCGACATTCGAATGTGTTATCGATGGAGAAATTACAAAATTAATGCTTTTGGTTTTTTTGATAAAAATTACATGACTGCTTGATATTAAGTTTATTAGAAAATTAGTACTGTAATATAGAATTTCCTCGAGGAACGCGACATTGTTAATAGTCCCAAACACTTCCTTAAATATATACTAGTATATAAAATCCTGCATCCGGGACTACTTGCATATGTGCCATATATATATATATATATATATATATATATATATATGGCCGGTTCCCCTCACACTTAAAATAACTCAAAAAATGACACCTCACTCTTCCGAGTCCTACTGTAAAGTTCTGAACCGTTGATCTTGTTTAAATGAGTAAAATCAGAAGTCCTGCAAAATTTCAATTCATTCGGATATTGGTAAATGCTTGATTTAAACAATTTAAAAAACATTGTTTCCTGTCACAGTTTTTGCAAAACTGGTTGGATCAAGCACTTTTCGATATCCGATTGAGCTGAAATTTTGCAGGATCTCCTATTTTACTCATTTAAACAAGATCAATGGTTCAGAATTTCACAGTGGGGCCCGAAAGAGTGAGTTCCACAAATTTGTGTGTCCTTTTTTGTGTTATTTTAAGTGTGAGAGGAACCGGCCCCATATATATATATATCCTGTCAAGGATCCCGGACCGAAGGGTTTTGGGTGTTTTTAAGGGTTTAAAACATGTTTTTGCATGATCCGAACCGTCCAATGTTTTTAAAACGTGTTTTCCAAGGTCCCCGCGAGAAATCATT
>JAXBDA010008495.1:0-14698 GCA_036023075.1 Gaultheria prostrata | reverse complement strand
AATAAACCACGTATTTTTTGCTTTATTCAAAAAAAATTTAGTTTTGACTACAATTTTATACTCTTTAGATTCGTCTCGTCGAGAGGAACCAATAAACCACAAAAATTTGATGCAAAACTAACATTTGTGAAAAAAATTTAAATAAAGACAAAACGAATAAACCAAAAAATCTGTTTATGTTTATTTGTCAAAGGATACTGCAGCTCAATACATATTACACACACGGGTCTACAATCAAGAGTTATTGCGAGATTTGGTATCAACCATTTCAACAGATAACAAAGAAATTACTAAATTTTAGGAAATATCGAACTGTGAAATGGAATGTAGAGATGATACAAGGCCAAGTATAGGTCTATCAGCTATTTCTGGACAAGAAGTTCAAGCCTCTCGGACATGCACGTCTGTGTAAGGGAATGGACCTGCTGCTGATCTCCCTTCCTCGGTTCCTCGCTGCCTCCTTTCCTCTTCTAGGATGAGTGGAGCCCGTCCTTCCCTCCCATGAACCAATCGTTCTTGTGCTCCTCCGCGCAGCTTCTCAAGCCGCGTTCCATCCAGTTGCTGCATCTTGAATACTTTCACCACATTGGCTAGTCCCCCTATGAAAAACATTATGCTCCCAAAAAAACCAAACCACACCCAAGTCCATCCCTGCGCAACCAGGAAAAAAGAAACCTTCAACCTTCAATCAGAACTAGGTTATGTACTTTGGAGCTTCAGCATGCAATTTCCTTCTCTATATATGGACAAGTATACCAAAGTCGATGTAAAACAGAACATTGAAGCGTAATCTGTAAGCGCTAGATCAACACAAACCAATTCAACACAAACCACTTCGCAGGACTCCCACTAGAAGTCATGGAAACGAGTTATACAAACTCAGAATATCACAACTTTGTTGCAGTCACACAATCCAATAGTTGGGCTAGTTCATAGAGGTAAGCAGGGACGAAGCTAGGATTTTACCTTCGTGGTTGTTAACATTTATGCTAAAATAAATGAAAAGATGGGTTTTAGTATGAATATTTGTGACTTCAAATGAAAACCAACATAATATACTAAAACTACTTCATAATAAAAAAATGTTTTTATATGCACGTATCATTCACAGCCCATAGAAGTCACTTGACACGCTACTTTCCTCTCTTGCCTTTCGTGTTGATATAAACCCTTAATACAAACATAGTTTGCTCGAACGACACAATTTGAAGTTTGTTTTTCTTAATTTAGACCTCATGTCTCGTAATATTTCACTTGGCTCGTTAATTTTTGCGTTGGACAATTTTTTGGGCCTACTTTATTAAATTAAAACTAGAGGACTGAAGACTTTTAATATAACATAAAATTAATATAAAAAATCTAGTGGTGGTGAGGCTATATAATTTGTGTATAAACTTTCTATTTTCACATGATAATTACATTTTTTAATAATTACACTTTTAAAATAGTTTTTATGGCAACCGCCGCCACTTGTCCACCCTTGGCTCCATCCTTGGAGGTAAGCATAATTGCTGCTCGCAAGGGAAGGAGCACAATATAGAAATCGGGTGGTTTAGGTAGAAAACTAAAAAATGCAAATTGTATTTCAGATCAGGAATTTTCAAGTTGTGGCCAAATCTATCTAAATTGCGAAGAAATCAGTGAAAATACTTCACTTTATTAATTCAAATAGAACAAAATACTTCTTTTATTAACATGAAGGATATAAGCAGGGACGGGAATCAGGATGATCATGAGCTAAAAACTACAGGCTGATCATGACGATCAAAAGCTAAAAACTACATGATGATCATGAGCTAAAAATACAGTTAACAACAATATCCTTGTTTGAGCACCTTTTCTAGCAGCACGATGTATCGTTATTTATAAAAATGCGTACTCCAAGTCAAATTTTTGTCTAGGAATAAGAAATATAGGTTCTCCACTCAAGAAAGAAAAGAAAAAAAAAAAAACCCATCAGCAATGCGGGTTTATGGTCCGAAGCAAAAGACACTTACCAACAACTCCAGACCATGGTGGATCGATCGGGCTTGCTCGTGACTGTTGAGAATGGCACCTATAAGGAACAAACAGCACCCCATCAAGAAGGGGATGTGGACGCTCTCTTGCAATATTTGGACATGGCCATCCGCTCTCTCATAGATTTGACATGCGTTATTAATAGCCCCAAACAACCAGAAAATAGACCCAGCGATCATCAAGTTCAAAGCATGCTTCTCCAACTTATACTCAACATGACCCTTTATCAGCTGCAATTTGGAAAGTGCAACATATAAGAACATTGGAGAGAGGAGGGAATTTCAATCAGAACTAATATAAGTTGAACAAACAGAAGGAAATCCAATCAAGGCTGATATTTTTGTCATTTAATACTTTGGTCATTTTGTATGCGTAAGAGTATTTTGGTTATTTGACACATTGGTTATTTTAGTCAGCTAGTATACAGATTTGTCATTTAATACGGCCGGGATATTGGTGATTTGATATGTAGGGGTATTTTGGTCATTTGATACGGTAGTGGTATGTTGGTCAATGATATTCTCAGCGTTTTCCTTGTACGGAGCACTATTCTACTTTAAGGATGACAAAGAAAAATGATATTACCAAACATGTTTTATGTTGTTTATATGCATTACTGTTCACAAAAATGTATTGCCAAAAAGGTTTTTTCATTGATGTTTTATTAAAAATAGAAACATGCATGATTCTATTTTTAGAAAATTTAAAACTCTACCATATGCCCCCTTCCAAAGCATGTTACGGTTTCTTCTTATCTCTGCTTTTTACAGTTATCCAAGTTTAAGTTGTTCACACAATCAGCATTTCTTGCGGCCAAACTCATAGTACGAACAGATTATTCAAAAGCCCAAGACGAAAAACATACATATGTTCAAACCATGTTATACAAAGGCCAAACCCATAGTTTAAAAATGAAGATCGCAGTAGTGAGTTGTTTCAGTTTCTCAGGTTACTTTTAAGCCATGGTTGAAAATTTGAAACTCTGGAACAAAAAAATCTCATTTCAACATTTTCCGGGAAAAATTAGATGGGTAGATTCTATACTTAATTTTCTTGATTCTCATATGTTTCAGATGTAAAATGAGATATATATAGGCCCTATTTTTGGGACAAGCACGAAGTGTTAATTGTTAGTGCGATTTGACCCTTAGACTTGTGCATTTGGGCATATGGTGCTTACTAACTTGGCTACCACCCCACCTGCATAAATAGGCCATTTAATACACCAAATTTCCATTGCCCTTTTTGGTGTATAATGTTGGACACCGCACAACTAGAACTTTTTGATGCCTTGGTTAAGTACCAATTTGATTCTAACATTTCTTTAGGAGTAATGTGGGTGTTCTGAACCAACTTGCGCGCATCTCCGGCTAACACTACAAGAAAAAGCACTTTCGACGACTAAAATTCTGGTTGCCCAAAGATACTATCCAGTCGCCATAAGTATTTGCCGGCTAGATTATTTAGTCGCCCGTTTAGTCGGCGATACGTGGACGGCAATGGTTTCGGCGACTAGATTATAGCTTGTCGCTCAAATTGAACATTTGGCGACTAACCTACCCCGACCAAATTATTTGGTCGCCAAATTGGTTTGTCGCCAAAGAGCTTGCAACATCGACAATATTGGTTGTCGCCAAATTGACAACCCCTATGCTTTTGCATGGGTGAGGTTGGGTGGCCTAATAGTGGTTGAAAACGAAAGTTGAACTTGAGACCTTAAGAGGGGCTAAGTCCAAGTCCAAGTTCACCACTTAGCCAACCCCCTCACCACCACGCCATAGAATTTGAATTCTTCTTTTCTCGGCTAGGTTAGCAATGTTAGTTGTAAGTTATAGTCAGTGAGGTTTGAACTTCCGTCAAATGCATAAAGTACATGGTGCCTACTGTAATAGGTTGGATGGCAGGTCGCCATTGGGCTTCGATTGTCTGGTCGAACGAGCTTGCGCCAGGTCGGACTTACTGGGCATGCCGAGATGTCAGGCCAGGTCGTGTGTGGCAATGCCCAACAGAAGTGAAGACACGTCAATGACATGCTGTTCCGTTTGACCACATGGCACCAGTCTTTGGTCTGGCCACGTGTTGCTTGACAACGTGGCATTTGGATAAACACGAGGGCACAATAGTGTTGAGTTCTTCAGCTCGGCCATATGGCACGCTCACATCATTTAAGAGGCACAAAAGGGGAGAGATCAATTGAACACCACCCCCACACCGACCACTATGCAATTTCACCTGATATATCCTCTAAGGATTACTTGGTTAATTCCCATAATTGATCAATTACATAGTTGCACGAAGCGGGAGTGGGTGCGGAGAGCGGCGTATGTAAAAGCTCCCTAGGTTAGGAGCGGCGGTGGCGATGGAATATTTACAGAGTAAATATATATGAATAAGCTTATATATATAGGGGTCGGTTCCCCTCACACTTAAAATAACACAAAAAATGACACACAAATTTGTGAAACTCACTCTTCCGGACCCCACTGTGAAGTTCTAAACCATTGATCTTGTTTAAATGAGTACAATGCAATTACAATACAATAGGAGGTCCTGCAAAATTTCAGCTCAATCGGATATCGAAAAGTGCTTGATCCAACCAGTTTTGCAAAAACTGTGACAGGAAACAATATTTTTTAAACTGTTTGAATCAAGCACTTACCAATATCCGATTGAACTGAAATTTTGCAGGACCTCTTATTTTACTCATTTAAACAAGATCAACGTTTCAGAACTTCACAGTAGGGCCCGGAAGAGTGAGGTGTCATTTTTTGTGTTATTTTAAGTGTGAGGGGAACCGGCCCCATATATATATATAGATGTATTGTAGGTATGTTTTATAGTTGCAAATGTAGCGTGTATGTAAACATGAGAAATGACATCCCAATAGATTTTTTATGCCAAAAATATAGACTAAACACGTAGATAAGTAGAAGAATACAAGACGACAAAGAGAGATTCTAAATCTTTTACTTCTTTTTTCTTTTTCTTTTTCCTTGCATATATTTGGAAAGAGATGTGAGAATTTCATCCTCAAGATTAAGATTAGTGTGCAGCCTCTCATCCTATTTAGGGGTGAGTTCATGTCTAGATGAGAGCGAGCTACTATTGAATTTCCGTCTCGATAGCGCGGATTCGAGCTTCCATCTAGGAGCAGAGCGGACCCATTTTAGAAGAATCCTGCTCCTAAGATCAATTACTCCATGTAGAATTCCAAATACTTTACAACCAAACCTAATCCAACGTTTCATACTTGGACCAATTAAGAACTCTGTCCAGTTAGAATTTAAGAATTCCCAAATAATTACTATTACGTAATTACCTGAATGAAGAGAAAGAGAACTCCCAAGAAAGTGAGAAGAGCCCCAAGGGCCTGAGTAAAAGGGACAGCGAACTCGACTAGGGCGAGCTGGGGATCGAACCCCATCAACGGAAACCGGTAGTCGATTCCAGCCAGATGTGCAAACAGGTCATGGACGTTGACCACAACTATGAGTCCCAGTGCTATGAGGAGGAGGAGTAGGCCCGGTTCGGGTTCGTTGAGGAGCAGAAATACGAAGCCGCATAACAGCACGATCGTCGCGAATACGTAGATTGCCGAGTTTATGTATTCGGCTCTGTTTCGACCCTGTCTCGGTCCGTACATTCTGCTCTCCCGTGCCGATGCTAGCTTCACCATTCTCTGTGTGATATGATAGCGTGTGCGATGAGGATGAATCGACTTCTCTTTTTCTTTTCTTGGAGAGGATTTACTGAAAGACCGATCGAACAGAGGTGTGCAAGAAGAAGTTACAAGAGGAAGCCAAGAACAGAGGTGATATGAGATTGTACGTGGCTTCGTGCATGAGTTACATCTGATGGAACCGTCTTTTGAATTTCTCCCACCATCTTTGATTGCCAACGCGTGTCGATCCAGACAAAATCTTCTCGATCTTAATCTTCTCGATCTTTGAAATGCTTTGGTTTTTTTTTTTATAACAAAAAATTCTAAAATATGACTATTAGACTTATCTTAAAGTTTGGTTTTTTTTTTTTCGTTCGCCATTCCTAATCTATTACATGGGAGAGGTGGGGTAGTGAAGCTCGATCCCGGAATATAGTATGAGACATTTAAGAGTTTTACCGCATAAGCTAGTATTCATTTGCTTATGTTTAGGTTTAAGAAGTGTGTTAAATATGTGAAAATGTGTATAAAAGCCAGTATAAATGTTTCACTGGAATTCCTATTTTTTTTTCCTGATTGGGAGCTCACTGGAATGCGTGTTTTCCAGAAAAAAATCGTTTTAAAAACGGTGACAATATTTGAAAAAGAATACTACTAAATTGCCTAAATTCATTAAAAAAAACAATAAAAACAATTATATTACTTGGTCTTGGATTTTTTGAATTTTTTTTTTTGCATATTCGGTCGAAGGGAAGGGTCGAATACAAGAAAAGTTTTTAAAAAATAAAAAAAAAGTACAAGAAAAGTCGCATGAAATATAACTCCGTAAGTAAAAGAAAAATTATTCAAAATAGATGAAAGTATGGGCTATGGCTTATGGGCTGTACAATAAGAATCCATTTGATTGCCTCGACATACACCAATGGGTCAGGCCTATATACATTTCTGGCCTTGTGGTATATCGTAGATGTTAAGGATTAGGCCCACATATAATAGCCTTAATTGTGGTGTAGACTTAAAATATTTAAAACAAGACTAAGCCCATTACCATAAAATATACTCCCTCTATCCATTTTTTAGTGTTGACATTTCTATGGTGGATTATTCCTTAATAAGTGTCTGTTTAGAAAAGTTAATGGGTAAAAGTTTAGACAATATCATTTTGTCATTTTGAAAAGTTAGTGGATAAAAGTAATAAGTAAAAGTGGAGAATAATTTTGAAAAGTGGAGGTAAAAGTTAATATGAAAAAGTGTATAATGGAGGTAAAAGCTTATGTTAAATGTGTAATGATTGTGTTTCTTTAATAACTTGATCCTGGGATGCAGTGTCGAGCATCCAAGAGCTCTACCGTATGAGCTAGCCACCATTTGTGAAGCAACACATTTCAAAAGGGACGGAGGGAGTACAGTTTTTTACTAGGTAGTATAGAAAACGTTAAACCCCTGTCCACATGGGCGGAGCCATGAAAGGACAAGAGGGCTCACTTGACCTCTCTCATTTTAATTGCTCACAAGGATTTTTGATAGTTTGGAGCTAAATTTTGCAATTTTGACCCCTCAAATTTTTTATTTATTGCCCCCAACTTGCTTAAAATGCATAGAAATCTCAAAAAAATTCTTCTCTTCGGGAGTTGATAGCACTACAAATGAGACTATCGTACATTATTTTTGAAATATAATAAGTCGTTGGGACCAACTATAAAACAAAAATACATATATCGTTGTATATCTGCGTTATGTTAACCTCTTCATTTATTCTTTGCATGAGCAAATAGAAAAAATAACTTGTATATAGATATAATTTTTGATTCTGCTAATCTAAAATCCTGGCTCCGCCCCTACTTGTCCATACCCAAGCCAACTTGGGTTTTGGCACACGTCGTGTTAAGCAACATCTACAGACTAGACGTACGGTTTAGATCACGCTTGGAAAATTTCGATTGAGCATACCGAGATACCCTACACTCTCATAGTGCATAAGCGCTCCACAATAAACCCTTGTCCCAATCGAGCAGGAACAGAGCACATGCAACTTTGCTCTTTGAGACATGCATTAATGAACCATGCAGGCTTTGGGTGTAGATTTTAATAAATTGCTATGACATTATGGACCATTTGCATTAACTTGATTATTTTCAACCTTGAAAAATAAAGTCGTGCATGCATGGGAACCATACTCCAAGGAAAACAGACTGAAAATGGAAACAAAATTCCAATTTTATCAGCTGTCCCCGAAGGGACAAAATGGAAACAAAATTATACTAATGAAATTCCTACTGTTTATTCATTTATTCCCTTTATGCATATGCATGCTGGATTGGTCCCAAATCAGTTTTGGGATACTTTTTAGTAGTTCTTAATGTTCACTAGTCGCTGTTATGGGTTGGGAGTTGGGACCATGTTTATCCTACTTTGATACTAGCGGCTAGTGTCGGCTCAATAATTTTGAAGGCCTGACACGGACTCATTAGATGAAGCCTTCATGTATTTTGCATAATAGTAAAATAATTCGACACATATCTTCATAAAAAAATCATTACAAAATATTTATCATTGCGCAAATTTAAACATAATATCATCCAAAAATAAACAACTATTACAATATATAGAAAGCTTACATATTTGGGGGGCCCTATCTTTTACATTTTTGGGGGAACCGAAGCGGTGGCTTCATAGGCTTATGTCATATGCCGGCCCTGCTAGCTGCACATACTCATACATCTAATTGACAAAACCATTTCAATTGCTATGGAATCATTTCTTAGAGTGTCTCTGGAGTGTCCGAACCAATAGCATTGAGAAACAATATTACACTTTGGATTTGAGAGTCAGAGACGTATCTAGAGAGTGTCGCTGCCCAACAAGTATCCGACACGAGTACGTGACCTCCGTCAAAGTGTCCATACTACCTAGCATACTTCTACATGTGCAATTGTGTATAGTTATGTCTTGAGGGTAGTTTATACGGAGTTCTATATCAGCAGGGCAATTAGTTTATGCAGAGTTCTATATCAGCAGGGCAATTTGGTTTGTGATCGACTTGTTCAGGATGATGGAAATTGTTATGAAAACTCTCACAATCGATATGCGTCTTTGTTTTGTCCCTATAAGCTATAAACACAACAAACAAAATACTACTCCATAGAGAGAAAAAACATGCAAGGTAGGTACATCAAAAGTCAATAGCTTTCAACTACCTGGATCTAATACTTCAAGTATCATATCAAACATAAAGGAGACTAACTAACAGAAGGGGGAGTCAAGAAGTTGCACAATAAATCAATGATCTTTTTGAGTGTTCTGAAAGAGATATACTTATTCACGGCCACTCCGTGTTGGAAATCCGGTCTTCAAAAAGTGTTGATGTCGCCGTCTCCATAGAAAAATCTAGAACAATAAATTACATTCGAGGCACGTTGTAACAACGTTTTCCTAAAGACAGTATTTGCCCCCACCAATTCGAGTGAATTTGGTGTGCACCGGGTTAACAGCAAATCCGCCTTCAAGATACAACGAAACCAAACTCTAGGTTCATTCTGACTGCGTTAGCACAAACGAAGACAGACAGAATATCTGCTTAAAGGATAATAAGAGAACCAAGAATTGATATTTTGTTTCTAGATTAACAGAATATCAGTATGCCTAAAATCTAAGAATAGAGTGTGTAGAGAGAGAGCATTTCGCTATCGAAATTTCGGTGTATCGATTGACTTTACAAAGAGCCTATTTATAGATTTATAGGTACCCCTATGTGAAAGATCTTTTCAATAGACATTCATTAGGAAGGGTCATGCCTCTTGGAGGCACCCTTTGTATCACATCCCTTTCTAACCATCACAACCCAATCTAATGGGTGTTTTAATCATTCCATAAAGTCACAACTTATGTGAAAATGCATTGCAACCTTTCACATAAACCTCTCTATCTACATCTTTTAAAAAATCCCAAAACCTAATATTAATTTGTTGAAAAAAAATATTTTAAAATCAGCTTTTAAATTACTCAGAATTAAAATATGGTCTCAGGTATACCTAAACCCAACGTCTTCAAAATCAAATTTTGGACTAATTCTTAACTTTTAGGGATCTCTAGAATCTCAGATTTTGTTGATAAGAATTTGTGATGGACATTCATAACAATTTCTTAAAATTTGAAATGTGAAAATGTTCGAAAACACTCGGACAGATTCAAAGACATCAACTAGATTAAGGAAAATGGACAATGTATATCTCTAGAGTAATAAACCCCTAAATTCACAAATTCTAACTTCATCCCGGATTACATCCATTAAGACCCAAACCCTATCATATAGGGTTACTTTTGAGGACAGCAATGTAGAATTTTAACAGTAAAGAAGAATCTTATTAATCTTTCAATAAAGAGTATATAAAGATTAAAGGAAAAGCAAAAATAGCATCACAACCGAGAATATGCATCCCAACTACATTAGCACACAAGCCTCAGACAATCATATGCCAACCAAATCCCAAACACCACGAAAGGTTGGCGAGAAGCCAACCCAAACACGAAAGAGAACATAGCAGAAACGTACATATAATGAGAACATGGTCCAGTATTACCACCACCATCTACACCAACATAAATGAGTAGCAATATCAGAGAATGAGAAGGCCAATGTTTACAAGACAAAGGAATTTAAAAACCCTATATTGGATGGGACTTGGATTAATACTGAACCGGCCAACCTGCCAACCTGTGGTGGCCTGAAGAAGCTTTGTAAAATTTTGTTACTACCTTTAAATCAAGAGGGAATTTTTAGGCCCTTTTCGCTCACACCTCTGCTTGGTAGTTGTTTTTTTATTTTTGGTAAATTGCGTAGTATAGTTAGGTATCAGAACACTTTTCAACAAATTCGTTTGTTTGAAAATTTTTGGAATTAGTTTTTGAGATTTATTTTTCGGATTGTATTGAAACAATATAAAGATGTGTTGGCCCAGGTAGTTAGGGCAAGTGTTAGGCTTTGTGAGTAGTCTTCAAGGTCTAGGGTTCGATTCGCTCACCGGGTGAATACCCTTGTAGTAAGGCGGGGGGTATTGTGGGCGCGCTATTCCCCCAGAGGTTAAGGTCATGCAATTGGATCCATTAGTAATCTGGCTGTGAGGCTGTTCCTTCATCATAAAAAAAATTAAATGTATTAATAAAGATGTATTGGAATTCCCATAAAATATTACTAACGCCAAGGGTTTATGTCCCTATAAATAAAGTTTTTTTTTTCTTTAAAAAACCAAGCAAACCATGATTTTCTTTCACTTTCTTTTCTTCAGTTAGGCATAGTTGGATTATTGCACATTTTGAAGCACTTGATTGAGAAATAACTGTTTGACAAGTAAATACCTCAGTGCTAGAGACAGATAGCAGGTTTGCTGCTTGAGGCATTACTGAATCATGCAGGCTTTGGGGGTAGATTTTAATAAATTGCTATCACATTAGGGACCATTTGCCTCAACTTGATTATTTTCAACCTTCAAAAATAAAGTCTTGCATGGGGACATACTTCAAGGAAAAAAAAGTAGCATACGACTGTATATGGTAACAAAAATGTAATGTGTTGGAACTTGTGGCTCATATAGAGAGGTACCGGGTTCTAATGAAGACCAGATACGAAGCGGAGTGAGGGAAGCGAAGCGACATACTTATACATATGGAGAGGTATCCGTTTTACATACATGCAAGATTGTTCACTAGTCATTGTTTTGTACGCTTCCCTGCATCAGTTGTGACCATTTATCCTAATAGTTTGATACTACTTGTTTTGGAGCTGACTGCACATACTTATACATCTAATTGGCAAAAACATCCAAAACCCTATCATGGTTACTTTTTTAGGACAGCAACGTAGATTTTGTGTTTCCAAAAGTATCAATATCAATGTACGAATGTCATTTTAATTACATGGTCCATTCCAGTATTACCACCCACCATCGATCTGCACATAAACATAAATGAGTAGCAAAATCAGAGGATGAGAGCGCCCCACTCTAAGGTCTAGGTTTATATAGACAAAAAGAATTTCAAAACCCCATATTGAATGGGAGACTTGGAATGAAATATACAACCTGCGATGGTCTGAAGAAGCTTCCAAAATCAAGAGGGAATGTTTAGGCCCTTTTTGCTAACTTCTGCTTACTAGCTAGTAGTTTTTTTTTATACTTTATCCAAGCTAGCTTACGCGCATCTCGACTAATCTTGGAAGCTCAACCCCAATGCCTACTTACTGGAAGCCCAATTAAAGCCAAAGAAAATATTCGTATGAATGGGCCACAAACAGTGATGGAACTAAAAGGTGCTATGGGGGGCTTGGCCTCCCCCCTTTCAAAATCCCAACAAATACCTAGGTAATTTTTTTTTTTAATTTTATGTTTGTATAGGTGGGCCTCCCCTAATAAAAAATAAATGGTACTGAAATATAGGATATAAGTATAATCCATGGTTTTAAAAAATGAACCGAATCTGAACTCTAATTTTAGGCTTGTTTAATAAATGAGCCAAACTTGAACCTCACAGTATTCGGTTCGATTAGACTCGCGAACATGGAGTTTATATGTATACGTCATAAGAATATCATGCACATATAAGCTTGAATATGTTTAAACTTTTTCGTGTACATCATAAAAATTTTATAACTTGTCATGTATAAACTTAAATTATAATATGATTTTATAATTTTATATATGTATGTACTTATTTATGTACAAAATAAATTTTTTATTGAAGTTCTAGACTTCTATGAAAGCATAAATAACTAAATTTTTTGAAACGTTAGGGCTCATGAACAAGCTCGAGTTCGACTCAAACCTCAGCAAGCTCGGCTCGAGCTTGGCTTGTCAAATTTTCATTGAGCTCGAGCTCAGTTCGAGTTCGTTTAAAAACTAAATGAAATAATCTGAACATCCTAAAGCTCTGTTCGATTCTTCTTGTTTACAACCCAGGTTCTGGGCATTATTTGGATATTTCAAAGTATAGATTATTGAACTTTGAAATTTTAAAATCTCATTCATGCGGCCTCCTCGTAGATGAATTCCTAGTTCCGTCCCTAGCCACAAAGTAGTTAATAGCACCTGAAACGTTACAAAAGAGCTAGCAAACCCCTAAGTTCCTGCATGGTATTGGTCCACCGGGCCAACTCTGGGCAACCCCGGGGGTTCTTTAGAACACTTCTCAACTAATTCGATTGTTTGCTATTGGTTGGGCACTATGTGACAGTCCCTCAAAACCGCTGAATAATTACTGTGGGTTTTTTGAAAACATGTAAACCACTAAACCATGATTTTCTTTTTTCCTTCAGTTTATATAGGAATATTTGGATCATTGTACATTTTGTAGCACTTGATTGAGAAATAATTGTTTCACGAATGGTTACACCGTGGAAGGTGGGAGCTGAACCATTAATATGCAATATTATAAATTTCAGTTTCTCACCCTCTCTAGTTGCTATCACCATATTTGTAGTGGGCCAATTCTTGTTTTACTTATCCTGAACAATTTTGATACAAGGTTTGGGCCCAATCTTCAATAAATCAAATGCTACGGGGGCGTTTGGTAATGTTTTTGTTTCTTGTTTTTTGTTTTTGTTTTCAATTTTTTTCAAAACTAAAAACAAAAATGTGTTTGGTAAGTTATTTATGTTTTGTGTTTAATAAAAACGTTTTCAAAATTTCTGAAAATTTTCAAAACACAAAAAAGATGATTTGCTTTGTTTTTAAAACAGGGTCGTTTAAAAACAAAAAACAGAAATTTTATTACCAAACATTTTTTTTTGTTTTTGTTTTTATAAACAATAAACATGATTCTACTTTTAATTTTTTAGAAACAAAAAACAGAAAATAAAAACGTTACCAAACGGCCCCTACGTAATTAAAGTTCATCAAGTTGCATCTAAGCTTGCTGTAAAACAAACCAACTTGAGCTTTGACATTCGTTAATTCAATTTTAGCTTGATATTGCACTTTTAGTTAAAGAAGCGAATGAGGCTTAAATGTATTTTGAAAGTTATTATTCTATTCAGCTCATCTACGATTCCATATGATTCTACAACAAAGTGAGCTTGAATAGGTCATAGGTAGGTGGGTGTTTGATGCACATTGTTTTACCTCATTTTAGATTACGGAATTCTGGTTCTGCATTCTGAAAGTGTTCGGTGCAGATTCTGATTCTAATTCTGCCAAAATGCATTCTCAAAACAGGCATAAGGAGTCACAATCTCAAAATATGCATTCTCAAAATATGCATATGGAGCCACAATCTCAAAATATGCATTCTCAAAATAGGCATAGGGAGCCACAATCTCAAAATAAATAATAGTAAGGGCACCTGGTCAAATGTATATCTATAGTCTAGTAATATGATTATACTACCAAACACTTTCTAGATACATAAACTAATTTTTATACACTCACCAAACATTTTAACATATTCTGATTATGGAGAAAATTTTGGGTGCAAGTAGGGTATGGGTGACGTGGTGCCCCTTCAGCGCATCCGAGCCGTGCATTTCGGATTGAAACACATTTTTTCTTTTCTTTTTTAATTTTTTAAAAATCCGGACGACACTTTCAATCTGGACCGTCCATTACATTATTGGACGGCCCGGATGTGCCGAGAGGGTACCACGTGGTACCCTCCCCGTACCCAAAATTTTCTCCTAATTATGATTTTTCCAGAATCTAAGAATCAAAATCAGAATCAAGAATCAACCAAAATAATCAACATCAAACACCCCATAAATCACCACATATGTCAATTGGGACATCTCCACCTAATAGCTTAAGCTTTTGGTGGAATATAAAGTGTCTGGATGGTATAAGAGCAGGGCCATTCCACCCCACATTATAAAGTATTTATAATCCACATATCCCGCAATGACAGATTGAAAAACCCTAGCTTGCCTAGGTTTATAGATTTTCTTTAATCTTATCTCTTTTAACAAACGACCCACCAATCAAAAACTATAACCAATCAATGAAACGAAATCAAACAATCGAAGAACACCGATTTACG
>JAXBDA010008494.1:0-14701 GCA_036023075.1 Gaultheria prostrata | reverse complement strand
CTCTGGTTCACTGAATCCTTCTCCTGAACAAGCGCAATCACCAAATCTTCAACTACAGCAGCCGCCGCAGCAAGAGGGTGATGAAGGGAAATCATGGCATTCGTACATCTCGGAGGATCTGCTGAACCATCGGGGCTGAAGGAAGAGAGAGAGAGAGAGAGAGAGGCGATTGAAGGAAGTGGAGCTCAGGAACTGAACAATCGGGGCTGTGATGTGGTCGAGTGAGAGCTCAGGAAAATGTTTTCCGGGCTTTAAATCTGGAAATCATTTTCCAGCCCAAATGGCTCATTTTCCATTGTCTTAGGAAAATGTTTTCCGTTGTACCAAACACCGGAAAATATTTTCAATGGAATATGTTTTCCCAGAAAACATTTTCCGCCCGAAACAAACGGAGCCTAAAGGAGAGTCGGGCCATTACCACATATTGGTGCCTTCGGGCCACCCTTACGTATGCGCTTTCGATGTTCAGCTTGCTTTCTTTTAGTATACAAAACAACTGAGAAATATTATTCTTCTCTTGATCAATCCACTACTGTGAAATTCTGGATTTAGTTTGTCGGGGAGGATCTAAAAGCTGCTCCTTTCCTGCAGATATATTGTATATTGCCAAGAAATTATCATACAGAGTTGGTGAGTATTTACGTAAAACTTTTTTTGATAGGCAATTATTTACGTGAACTCAGGTTGGCTACTTAAGAGCATCTCCTATCAAGCTCTATATCTCCATTTTGGAGAGCGGATTTGACATATTAAGGGAATAATTTGTAATCTATCTCCTCTTTTCTACAACTTTTTGTACTTCATTCAAAAATGTTTCAATCAAGAATCCCTTTTCCAATTGTCGCATAAAGATTCTGTTTTGTTACCATTTGAATTGACCGTGACTTGAATCTAATGTTCATTTTGACTGTAAATTCAAGCTATTGTAGTTTTCGTGAAGTAACTGCGTGGATTATGCCATTACTAAAGAAGGTCAAATGGGTTCTCCAAGAATTTTCCATCTTAAGCTGATAGTGTTGGTCTTCATGTTAACAACTTAACCCATGCCTTGCTAATGTTACTATATTACTCTGGAAGGTTGTATATTTCCAAGTGGTGTCTAAAGCATATGCACTATTTGCCAGCAAGAAACCAAAATTAATCAATGCGAGGTTTTTTCAAGGAGTACTTGTGCAACAGTTTTACATTTGGTGATAATGTTTGCTCATTATCTCTGAAGAGTCGAACCTCGCTACATATTCTTGTCTTGATCCATTGTTCGTGTTGGATAGCTTGAGCTACATTGTTGGACACATTTTTTGATAGTGAAACCTAACATAGTATTCCAGCTTTAGTTTCTTGGTCGTCTTGTGTCTTGGTCTCTGTCTTTGTATTATCCTTCTCTCCGTTAATATTCTCCTGATGAATGGATATGAGTATAGCATGTAAGGGAGGGTATTGGATAGCATGATATGTATCTTTGACCATCTAATGTTGTCCGTGGATGGAATTTGAACTGATTTTTAATTATCTATTTTTGACTTGCACTTTACAGATCATAGATGAGTGGACTGCTCAAGGGAGATCAAGGAAAGGTAAGTAATTCAGGAAATTTTTTGCAGCATTCTATACTCAAGATATAACTAGACATTGTTTGCAAAACATACACTATTGAGGTGATTATACTCTAAGGTGGCTTAAAACTTTAAACAAGTTGTGTTTTGTGTGATGCAGTGATGGAAGAATCTCATAACCATTTGTTTTTTGAATGTGAATTCTGAGCTGAAGCTTGGAGAGCTATTATAAGGAAGCAGCAGTTATCTGGACTCCCCTTGCCTTGGCTCGAGGAAATCAAATGGCTTGTACAGAAGGTGAAAGGTATATGCTCCAGGACTTCAATTTTAAAATCTTTTTGGCTTGTAGTGGTGTTAGACATGGCTGAAAAAAACTTGGAGGAAGATCAAGCCTATCCAACTAGACAGAAAATGAAGTGCAAGAGAAGCTAGGGCTTGCTTTTTGATTTTGTTGCATACAGTAAGGCAGTGTGTAGGTCTCAAACAATTTGTTATAGGCATCAAACAATAGTCTGTATAGTTCCTCTTTAGTCAATTTTTTCTCGAGTTGGTGTTTCTTGGTTTAGCATTGGTAGTTCTCCGATCGGTTTATCACGTTGGACGACAGGTTCAAAATTTTAAGGGATACCAAATGGGAATCATTTAACGACCAAACTGTTTTGGAATCTGTTGCCATTGTAACTAACTAAGACTTTTCCGTTATCTTTGTGCGCGGAATGCTATCTTCAATTTGATTTGCAAAGTGTGTACAGATCTTTACAAAGCCAAAACTATGTGATTGGCTAACTCCGCTTTCCCCTCAGGACTTTTCCGTCCTCCACTTCATAGCTTTCATAGAAAAATCTGTGATCAAGGAGCATCGTCATCACTATCACTTTGGCTGTCACTTTGACTCTTGTCCTCTTTGTTCTCTGCTCCTCCTTTCACCTCTCCATCTTTCAGGCCTTTGTTCTTCAGCTCTTCATCTTTCAGCCCCCCTTTGTTCTTCATCTCCTTTCCTTGTCCTCCCTCTTGCCCTTTAATGTAAGTCTTCAGTTCTTTCAAATCCCTCTGAAAGACATTGAATTTCTTATCTAAATCAGAGATGCTTACTTCCTCTTTCAGCCCTTTGTTTTTAATCTCTTTTCCTTCTCCTCCCTCTTGCCCTTTTATGTATGTCTTTATCTCTATCAAGTCATTCTGGAAGACCTTGAATTTCTTATCTAACTCACGTAGGGTCACCTCCTCCATGTATATGCTTTTGGCTATATTTTTCATGGCTTTGTAAGGATCCTTTGAAAATTCTACTGTGAACTTGGCAAACTTTCCAATAATTTCGGCTCCGGTGTAGAGGACAACACCTGCAGATACCTTTTCCATTGGAATCCCAATCCCAGTCTTATGTCCGAAATCACGCTCATTCACATATAGCTTCAAATGCACATCTTTCAGCAGGAACTTGTATCCTTCGTCGTCTCTCCTATTCAGAAACTTGAGTTTCACAGGCTTTGGGAGGATCACTTCCAAGATATTTCCCTCCCCCTTTGATCCAATAAATTGGATCCTTCCTTCCTCAATCAGTTTCTCTGCAATCAATACCTCTGGGGTTTTTCGTTTCCACCCCCTAAACAAACGAATCCCAGCTGCAAAGCCTCCTCTCGACATTTTCTGACATCCAAAGAACAGGAAAAAGTCAGGTAAGTATGTATGCCTTATTTCTTTCTGGAAAAATTGTTGTGGAGTTGAAGCCGAAAAGAAAACTATAGGAAGGAGTAAATACTTTGATGGGCTCCAACAGTGAGTGTAGTTGCCACGTCTGTGTTTCTGGGTAAGTTCTGAGATCTGGTTTTTGGGAGCATAGAAGTGCTGATATGTAGTAGATACTAAATAGGAATACTGGCTCGACACCATAAGCACTAACAAATAACTTGATGGATGAAATTTAGGAGAAAGTTATGGTGCATATAGTGTGTAATTGGGTCTGTGGTTCTTGTAGTTCTCCATCCCCTAAGGGCTAGCAACATAGGTATGCTCGACTTCTTTCTTTTGCAACTGCAATGGTCACAATAGGGATGCTATTTGAACTCCAAATAGCGATCACCATTATAGTTCCAAAAAACTGTGATTCAGTTTCGACGTAGAACTTTGAGAAGATGAGCACACTTACACGGTGAAGACATGGAATCCGATGAGGTCACTGAGGAAAATGACACTCTCGTTGCGGTATTTTTGTAAGAATATGCTAGATGATAGAGGCAACGAATAGATAAAATTGCAATATGTAGGAAATAGCTATAAATTTTGGTTCAAACAACTATCAATAAAGGTTCCATAATTCAATTTTTTCCCTCTCAAGTCTAATCCCACCCCACTAGAATTATTCTCTCCCACTTCGCTGAGAACTCTAGATAGCCCTTCCTCCATCTCCAATAACTATGAATCTTCTAACGCCATTTTGAGATATGCAAGTCTAATATTAAAAAACAGGTAATCTGATGATTAATCCCTTATTCCATCCACCTGTGAGCCCTTGTGATTTCAAGGGGCCACCTTATCTTTCAATTGATCTCAATCATCAACTTTCCAACTTTTGAGTTAGCTCTTAACCAAGTAACATGGTCGTAGAGTTTGATGGGCAATCTTAAAGTACTCCCTACCGTCAGTCGTTGTGGCTACTTGATCGTGGTTTCCGAAAGAAGATGGAGGATCTACATATGGCTCTATCCAAACTCAAAGACTCCACAGATTTTTCCATGCACCTCTAAGTCTGTCCAACTATCAATGGGATTCTCCAGTCAGTTTCGATTATCAATAGGATTCTCGCGTCCTTGGTAAGGTCTATTACTCTATTCTGTCATTCCTTCAATCTTTGTTCATATTCTACCTCATTAACTCGGTACAAAAAGAAATGGCATTTTGTCGAAATGTTAATCAGAAGCATTTGTTCTAATAAAGAATATTGCAGTGAACCCTGCGATTTATGACAGAGACATCAAGCCAACAAATATACTATTGGATAGAGATACAGATACGAGGGTTAGAGGGGCTGATTTTGGACTGGTCAAGCAGAACATAGAAGGAAATTCCCTACTTAGCTATAATGATATCAGAGTAGATTGCACCATTGTCCTGCCTTCTAAATATCAGAGTAGATGGCTCCCTCATCCTGCCTTTAAATAGTACAGGACAATGAAATATGTGTTTTACTTTGTGTGTTAATTTTGCCATGTATTTTTGCCTTTAGTATTTTTAATTTCCCAGAATCATGTGAAGGGATTCGCTCACTAGGAATATCTGTGTTAACAGGAGGCTGTTCAGCTGCTAAAGGATGGGATAGACTTGATAAGATTCTGGCAAAGCACTTTCAAACTTGCTATCTTACCCTTTGTATGCTACTTTAGCCAGGTGTTAGATATAGAATTTTATAGGCCTATTATGAGGGGGCTGTCCTCATAACATGCTGTCATGATGCGAAGTCTTGTTCCGGATCAACTCACAGGCTGCGTTTCTTATTTTGGGCCAATTTCAGATGGCCATTTACTGCGGAGATCACTTCTCTCTATCCCAAATTCAGTGACAATGAAGGCCCAACTCAATTTTGGGGGCAGAAGACCTGTGTTGCAATTTTTGTATGGATGGTTGACCGAACAGTCAGTTAATTCATTGAAGTCTGTAGTTTAGGTTTGAGGTTTATAGTATCTCTCCCTTTTGATTCAATGTTTCTTAGTCCTCTACCAGAGGATTACGAAACATTTAAATGGAGCTTGCTTAGTCAACTAGATTCGGTATCTAAGTTGGGACATGTCTCATGGATTAATAGCGTTAGTCCATTCCCATGTAGGCAATTGGCCATCCATTTCCTATAATCGCACCCCGGAGGGTTGTGCCGGAGAGTACTCACTTTTTTCTTTTCTCGTCTTTTATTTTCTTTTGTCCTTGTAACTATATATTCGGTTAGCCCCCTTTTTTATTTCAAGCTGATCTACCCAAAAAAAAGTACCGTATTACTATGTTTTTATGAGTACTCGTTGATCGATAATTGACAATATGAGAAAGTGAAATTTGATTAGAAACATTTGTTAGATTTTTTTTTTCAAGGAAAACGCCAACCTCAGTCATAAAAAAATAAAAATAAAAATGGGGTTGTCCACAATAATCCGAAAATTGGTAAACCGAAACAAACTGGACCGAACCGTACCTTTTGGATTGATTCTACGATTTAATGGTCAGGTTTTGGTCCTAAATAATTAAAAATTGGTAAATTTGGTTTGGTCATTAGTTCTTTCTTAAAATCCACGGTTCGAACCGAACCACCGATTTACTAGTAATAATATATATACATCCACTAATATGTGTCAAACATACATAAATAACTTCGAACCAATAGTACATCGTTTTCACTTCATATGAAGATCGTTCCACATTCTCTCTCACCTAAGGCTTTATTCGTTGTACTACTGTTTAATGCTACTTAAATATATTTTCATGGTGGTCTATGAACCATATCATAAGACCTAAGTGCTGCCGAAGTTGTAGGCTATTTTTATGAACAATTTTGCGATTATATTTCTCTACTTAATTTCATATTTTGTGGAATTGTTTGGATGCTAACAGGGCCAAACTGAAACCGAACCAGGATAGCGTTTGGTTGTGGTTAGGTTCTATATTTGTATTGGTAAGGTTCCGGTTCTCATTTTTTCGGAACCGTTAGAAATGGTGTGGTTACTAGATTCTTATGGAACCGGACCAATCCATCCCATAGAAACCCCTAAAAAAACGTAACAAACCACTAGAAGAAGGGAATTAATGTCAAACACCAAGTACATTAAGGGGGTTAACTGTCCGAATTCATACATAAAGGGGGAAACTACATAAAGAGTCATAGTTAAAGGGGGTATAATGTAGTTTATCCTAGTTCTAAATTACTACTACCAAACAGAGCACGAACTTTAAAACAGAGCACCGCTGATGTTATATACGTGAATACGTCGGTGTAATGGATCAATCAATGTATCCATCAAGATTCAAGAACGCATGAAAAGACGACAAATAGACTAATGCTTTGTCCCTTAATTTTGCATCTAACCTTTGCTTAAAGTCTCATTTTTGAGGCGTCAAATGTTCGTGAATGTTGTAGTGGTTTTGTAGTTCAATATCGTCGATTGACATACAATCAGATTTCAAGGAAATAGACTAATCACTTAAAAATTCAATAAGAATCAAAGATCGTGAATACACAATGCTGTTCTTGAACGGAAGTTATCGAGCCCTAAAATGAAATTCAATAAAATTACAGATACAGTTTTCTTGAAATTGAATGTTCAGAATTTCAAACGAAGAACTCGAAAAACATCAAATGAAAGACTTCCGCGTGATTAAGAGAAAGAAATGAAGTTCGAGCCCTAAAATCAAATTCAATAAAACTACATACAGATTGAACGTTCATATTTCCGATTCACCTTAAAAAACGAAATTGAATATTCAGAATTTCAAACGAAGAACTTGAAAAACATCAAATGCAAGACTTCCATGTGATTAATAGCAAGAAACGAAGTTCGATTACTGTCCAGATTGAATCTAAGAATGGAACGGTAGTACGAATACAAATTCTTAAATGTGAAGGAAATGCAATAACTGAATTGATGAATCGAATGAGAAATACCTCTTGCCTCCTGGTGATTGATTTCGAGTAGAAGAAGTTTACTTTTCGCTGTTCTTGAATGTGCAGAGAGAGAGAGAGAGAGAGAGAGAGATTTGGATAGCTTTGCTTCGGTTTCTCTGTTTCCCGCCACGCGAGCTTTTCAATTTCCAGCTAACGAAACGGTTCTTGAGCCCTTTATAGTTTATATAGTTGGCGCTTGGTAACAGTGAAGCGTGAACACGTGGGGTGCACGCGATCTGCTTCGTATCAGGGACCGTATGATTCAACAACATCAGCGGCTGTGACACACTTCACCAATAATTTTTACAGTATTTGAGGAAGCGGTTATTATTTTTATTATATATGGCTAATTCATATAAAAATATATATATATGGGCTAACCCATATTAATTTTTTTTGGACAAAATTTACATGTAAATTTTGTGTGTTTTTTTACGTTGCCCTGGGCTAAAGCCCACCCCACACATAGTGTGACTCCGCCCTTGGAGAGGATTCCGTATGAACTGTCCCCAAAGAAATTGAAAGCACTTGAAATTGAGAGGTTTCGAACTTGAGACCTCAAGAGAAAGCAAATTCCTAAGTCCCAAACATTAATACTCTCGGTGAGTTCCGTATTTGTGTACATTCCACCCTATATGAGATGAGCTTTACAAGTAATTAAACACCGTATCTGAAAGAATTATCCTAAAGCAAACACTCAAATTTGGACATAGGATTTGATATGAAGATGTGTATTTGTAGTATTTTGAAGATGGGGATATAGATATTTATAAAAGACTCTGCTACAGTTTCACATTTTAATTTAAGCATAATTGTATTTAATCATTAATCATAAGGGTGTTTTGGAAAAAAAAACTGAGATGTTTACATACTATGTTCTTTTTTTCTTAAACATATTTACATACTATGTTCAAAGCACGAGTTTGAATATGTATTTCCTGCAAGCGTGCACTCCTATTAGAAATAAACTTAAGTGCGAGTTTTGGTTATTAATTTTTATTATGTCATTATGGACCTCAACATTGCTAAGCTTAACAACCCCTAGACAACCAAAAGTTGATGTGACAAATTTTGGTTATCCATTTTCTGTTATACCATTTGGTAATATCAGAGTAGCAGCAAGTTGGAATTGGAAATCCCTTTCAACTCAGAAGAGATTATTCAAGCAATCAAAGAATGCAACTCCTTCAAAGCCCCAGGCCCAGATGGTTTCAATTTTGCTTTTGTTAAAAAGCTTGGAAGATCATTAAACCAGATGTGATGGAGTTTTTTTGATGATTTCTAACATAATGGCAAGTTCTCATTAGAAATTAACAAAACCTTTGTTGCTCTTATTCCTAAAGTGGAAGGGGCAAACACTTTAAAAGATTTTAGTCCCATAAGTATGGTGGGCTGGCTCTACAAGCTTCTGGCAAAGGTTTTGGCAAACAGGTTTAAGAAGGTTCTCCCTCCTTTGTTGGTGATACTTTAGTAGCTTTTTATCGAATAATGCTCGGATCAAGCCCTTCCGGGTATTTTTTTTTACGAATTCTACCGTCCAACTCTAAAAACACATTCTAAACGCATCTAACGGTTCGGATTGTCGAAATTCAATCTGGAACGAAAAATCCCTTACATAAGCTATGTAAGGGAGCCCTTATAAGATCATTTTCCTATATATATATATATATATTGTAGTTAGACAAGTTAGTCAATTAGGTAGGTAGAATCAATTAGGGTTTTGATTTCCTCTTTCCGTATTATTTTCTTTCCTTATTTACCTTGTACACAGTCTATGTTTATATATTTCTTCATTGTGAGAAGAATAAATCATATCGATCGAATCTTTCGATATGGTATCAGAGTGGGTTCTAGGAACCTGATCCTGGGTGGCCGTACCTCATGATGTGGAATAGTTGGCAACCGCCTTGTCGGCCTATGCCCAAGGTTGGCCCTGCGTATGCTTGCTGTGCATGGAATGTATAGATACCTTGTGTTCTCAGGGACGGAGCCCAAGAGGGGGAGGTGGCACGTGCCACCCCGTTTCAAAAATATCACCAAAATAAAAAAAAAGTTGCAAATAATTGTAACAATTAAAAATAAATAGGAAACACTTATGCAAACATAGCACTTGCCTCCGTGGTCAAGGCGCATAACACCTTTTGCTCATCCACCTAGGTTCAAGTTCCGTGAGCAGCTTCCTACTCTGGTTTGTAAATTTTGTTTTACTAATTAGAGAGAAACGTGACACATTCGAATATTAATATTTTTTCCCCAAAATTTAGCATTTTTTGTTGTATATTTTTTTACAGACTATTAATCTATTATGGTATGAATGAGCAATGAAAAGGAAATCACAAACATGTCGATTTTTATACATGTGTATGTAAATTTTGTTTTACTAATTGGAGAGAAACGTGACACATTCGAATATTAATATTTTTTTCCCCAAAATTTAGCATTTTTTGTTGTATATTTTTTTACAGACTATTAATCTATTATGGTATGAATGAGCAATGAAAAGGAAATCACAAACATGTCGATTTTTATACATGTGTATGAATACTTCAGAGATTACTCATCTTTTTACGGACATGGGGTTCCTGTAATGAGTTAAGTCACTACGTCCCCGTAGTGACCTCAATTGTGGGCCCTATAAAATCTTTATTTAGGATCGAAACCATTCATTTTTTCAAGAATGTTCAGCATACTATGGGCACAAAAAATTATGATAATCGGAGATTGGTAGAAACATAATTGAGATAAATTTGTCTTACAGTATATTCTCCAAATGATATTGGCCATCCATATAAATAGTATCCAAACATAAGGCTACCAATATCCAATTAATTTGATTTTTTACATGAATGATCTACTCAACATTCCTGACAAATTGTACGGTTCCGATTCTAATTATAGATTTCATGGGGCCCACAATTAAGGTCACTACGGGAACGTAGTGACTTGGGTCACTATGGATACCCCAAACTATCTTTTTACATGTAGAGCAAAAGAGAGAGTTTCTATTGGCTTCGGAATTCATAAAACTTGTCAATATTTTTTATAGTGAAGTGGTTCGACTAGCTAGTTATTTATGGATATACAAAAAAAAAAAAACCCTAATACATTGCATAAAAATGAAATAAATTGCAATTTAGATCATTGTCGGTTGGAATCAAGAAAAAATAATATCGTAATATTTTGTAGTTGAATACTATATAAGAGAGTTGGAGAAAGCCTTTATTGTTCACAAAAAAAAAAAAAAAAAGACCGTAACAATACCTAATCATATGACTTCCTAATTAATTTTTTCTTCATATTTTTCCGCATAACATGTAAGTAGTTTTTCATTGAATGGTGCCACCCCGTGGCCGAATCCGGGCTCCGTTCCTGTGTGTTCTGGTTGCTTACTTTGGATCTAGTGTTACTCTGAAAGAGGTAAATGCAAACCCATCGTTATATGGCCGAATATGTTGTCTAAAGTACTGTTTTGAGTCATTGGTCTGACCATGATATAGTTTTGATCATAACGCATCTCAAATATTGATTGAATATAACTGAACTTCTCGTTTTGAACAAGAGAAACCATCAGGTTCATAAGGAAATCCTTTAGCGGAGCAGAATTTGCACGCTGGCACGCTTGGTAGTTTATAAGATTCAGTTGGAATTTTATGTTGTCTGAAATTGCTTTCTCTTGAACCAGTAAACGTTTATTCAAACTCCATTTTTTTGGGTGTCTTTTTCACTGTTTCTGATTGCTGCTTTAGAATAGGGGTTGGAAGTTTTACCTGCAAGCGTAACAAAGTTAGTAAGCCAAAAAGTGATCTTGGTGCGCGTTGTGTTTGAATTTATACTCATCTGAAATATTTGGTCTATGCAAATACCGCTGAATCTGCTGTAATGTACCAGCTATTATATCTTGTTTGGCAAGCATTGGTGTAGGTTTAATGACAGATTGAGCGTCTTTTTTCCCCAGATGAGAACTTGATTGGAACATTTGTAACTTCCTTTTCAAGTAGCCGGAGTTCTCTTCGCTCTGCATTGATTACATCTTTTTGTGCTTGGCTAAGATCAGACCGCTGCTGTCTTCGCCGTGCATTTATGTATCTCTCTCTTCCTGTGAAAGTTCAGAATAGGGTGTTCTTGGCCTTCTTTTTTTTTTTTCCCCAGAATAGGGTGTTCTTGATATAAAAAGTTAAATAATCTCTGTTTTTGGAGTTCCAAATAATAGGCCAAGCATTTGCAAGATTTTTATGAACTCACCTCCCAAAATGGCCCTCTGTTTTGGTCTTTTCTATGGACAGGAGTACAGCTTAGGCAAACAGGGGCAAAAATTCAATGGGATTGGGTGTGCACTCCTAAGGATGAGGGTGGCTTGGGTTTCAAGCCTCTTAAAACCTGGAATAAAGCAACCATGATTAGGCACTTGTGGGCCTTAAGCAAGAAATCTGATTCTTTGTGGGTCCGATGGGTTCACTCTTACATCATTAAACAGAAGTGTCTTTGGCAGATGAGTATTCCCCAAGACTCTTCTTGGACGATCAGGAAGCTATTCAAGCTTAGAGAGGTTGTGCAGCCCCTGATCAAGTATGTGATTGGCAATGGGAACTCTACTTTTCTTTGGCTGGATTATTGGCATGATGTAGGCCCTCTCTACAAAGTGTTTGGTGGAAGTATAGTTAACCATGTGGGCAGCTCTCTCTTGACCAAGGTCTCATCTATTGTTCACAACGGGAATTGGCACTGGCCTAGACAAAGGAACCGAGCAATTATGAATATTATCAGGAATACTTCTCCAACTTTCAGACCTAACCCAGAAATTGATGATTCTGTGATCTGGATTCCTACCTCCAATGGCAAATTCTCGGTTAAATCTGCGTTTGAAGCTCTCAGAACTCCCCTTCCTAAAGTTCCATGGGCTCCTATTGTTTGGTTCAAACAAGGTATACCTAGATGGGCTTTTATTATGTGGCTTGTTTGCTGGGGTCGTCTCTCTACTAAGGATAGGCTTCTCTCCTGGGGGATGCATGTGGATCCTTTATGTGTTTTATGCAACTGCATGTATGAGTCCCATTTGCACCTCTTTTTTGATTGCTCTTTCTCAGCCTGCTTATGGGGTAGAATACTTCATATGTTTGGCATTTCTAGGAGGCCAGCGGAGTTGGAGCGAGAGATAAGTTGGGCTATTCAGTATCTCAAGAAGAAAGGATTCTCCTCTACTCTTTACAATTTAGCTATGGCCGGAACTGTTTATTACATTTGGAAAGCTCGTAACGACTTGGTTTTTGGCAACAAGCGGTACTCTACAGATACCATTTTTGATATGATCATCAAGGATGTAAGGGACCGGGCATCGTCTTGGAGGAATTTTTGTAGAAGTTCTGAAAATCTAGCTCTTTGTAGGGCTTGGAATATCTCAGAGAAAATTTTTGTAGCTTGTTCGTAGTTCGGCTCTGATGTAGTTTGTTTTGTAGGCTGTTTTTCTGGGTTTTTTTTATTTTCCCAGGTTGTTGGTTTGTTTTTTGGGGTATGCCCTTGTTTTTCTTGTAATTTTTTTTGTTCTTTTTGGTAATAAAATCCTTCTTTACCAAAAAAAAAATAACTTTAACAACTCCACTATGTTTTATTATGGGGTACGCATACCCAGGTTAGACTTATTATTATGTTATGACTATGGAACAATGTATTGGATGAATGCAATGGACTTATGGAGTTATTTATCATGAAATGTTTGTTTATTTATGTTGAAAATTGAGGGCGTGACCACTCTCAATATAAGTAACCAAACAATCGTTCATCCACTATTTTTATATAGGGAAAATTTCAAAATGCCTCACAAACTTTACATTCAATGTCTCATAGCCTCCTAAACTTTAACTTAATTCAAATTATCTCCCAAACTCCAACTCTGTTATTCAAAACAGAAAATGATGAGTTGGAGCTTAACAGAGGGTACAAAACGTTAGTGGGGGCACAACCGCTCCAAAACGACGTAGTTTTGGGGCGGCCAAAGGAAAAGAAAAGAAATGAAATGATTACATATACATATATTGAACAAGGATGAAAATTGAGGAAGAAGAAGAGAAACCAATCGAGGAAGAAGAGAAACCCAGATCCAAACCAGAAATGCTTCAAACTTCAATTCCAATTTCCCTTTCAAGCACAGGCACAAGGATTGTCAATGACGGCCACATCCCGATCGATCAGAGCTCCTAAACACCAACTACCCGGCTTTCCAAGGATTGTCAACGACGGCCACATCCCAATCGGAGCTCCTAAACACCAAGTACCAAACGGAAAGCCCCACCACTACGGCAACAAACACACCGTCGTTAAACAACATGACAGCGAGTATCAACATGTACCCAATCGCAAAGTTAATAGTTTTCCGGGCCGCCCTAAAACTACGTCTTTTTGGTACAGTTGTGCCCCCACTAACAGTTTATATTCTCCGTTAAGCTCCAACTCATCATTTTCTCTTAGTGAGGTAACGGATTGGGACGGAATGAATCATTTTGAATAATGGAGTTACAGTTTGGGGGTTGAATTGAAAGAAGTTAAAGTTTGAGAGGCTATGAGACATTGAGTATAAAGTTTGGGGGGCATTTTGAAATTTTGCCTTTTATATAGTAATAAGTAACAAAGCAATGAATGTCCTATATAATAATCCAAATCTACTGTTTTTATATACCCTATGTGCACATAAATTAAGTGTTTCACAAAAAAAATAAAGTGCACATATATTCAATTAGTGATCTATATTTTAAAATGTACTAATGAGTAATCACTCGGAATAAGTATAAATAGATTAAAGGGAGAGAGTTAGTAGTGTTCTTACCTTTTAGAGCTAAATGTGTAGAGACAAAGAAACACCAAAATTCTCAAATATCCAATTTATATCCACATTCATGAAGGTTAGAGCTCAAAGATCTAAAAAATTGAAAGGTCAATTGCTTACAACAAAATCAAAGGAAATACTACAAAACTTAGGGTTGACTTTGAACCTTTGAACTTTAACAATTAAATTTTGGTACCTTAACTGACACCTGTGAGAAAGAGAACCCAGTGTTTCCCCGTTTCTTCTCTCTCTCTCTCTCTCCCTCTCTCTCTGTACAACTTAGATTTCTCTTTTCCTTATCTATTTTGTAAAGGGCTCTAATTGGTTTGGGTATTCAAAATTTTGTGGGCTTATTTATTGGGTAGGGTGTTAAATGACAAAAAATAATTAATTAATTTTTTTTTACATGTATTTCTATAATTTTTTTTAAAGGTGTTCGGGTGACCATCATCGGCTCAAGGTGGAGCCACCTCTGCACTCCTAGAGGCTGATATGAGAGGAGTGTCATTTGAGAGAGTTTAGTTTCTTTTTTCCTTTTTGGTGTACCAAAAACAAAAACTAAAAGACCAGAATTCTAACCATATTCGTTTTGTCTTTATTCAATTTTTTTTTGTATTTATTAGTTTTGCATCAATTTTTTGTGGTTTATTGGTTCCTCTCGACGAGACGAATCTAACAAGTATGAAATTA
>JAXBDA010008493.1:0-14706 GCA_036023075.1 Gaultheria prostrata | reverse complement strand
CCCCCGCCGCTTTTATTTGGTCAGGGGGATGCCGGATTAGTTAGTCAATGCCTCAATGGGGAGTTTTGGTGCTCCCAACGGAGGGATAAGGCGTGGGACCGAGATATGGAAAATGATGATGATTTAGAGCATCCACATCTCTCTCTTTATTCTATCTTCTACTTTAGAGTGAAGAGCAAAACCCTAAAAACCATGCTTTATCAGCCTCGCTTAATCCAACTGAGAAATAACCTGAGCTACAGTCCCTCTTTTCTTCCAACGAGTCGCGGTTCACTCGCCCCAGATTA
This sequence comes from Gaultheria prostrata, assembly GCA_036023075.1. Classification (NCBI taxonomy): domain Eukaryota; kingdom Viridiplantae; phylum Streptophyta; class Magnoliopsida; order Ericales; family Ericaceae; genus Gaultheria; species Gaultheria prostrata. Next base: position 14,419 of record JAXBDA010008493.1, on the reverse strand, counting down.
TTTTACCAATTTCCTGCTTTCGCGCGCATTCTGAAATCTCTGGAAGCTCCTTTGGCGCTAAAATGGAACACAATATGGCGCCAACTGAACCTGTTCTCTCACTCACCAGCTCTCTTCTCTTCCATTGTGAACCTCATCTCTGCTAACATTGAAGGTATTCTCTTCCTCTCTGTCTCTCTCAATTTCACATTTATCTCGATACATACTTGTTATTAGAGTTTCATAATCAAACTTCTCCCATTTTTTTTGTGCTTTGTTGGTCCAAATAGATTTTTTTCCTGGGAAGCCCTATACAATTTTTGGTTTTGGTTTTTGGTATTTCGAATGTATGTGTGCTGTTAAATGCAGTAGGTATTTGTATGATTTATCATTCCATGTGTATGTTCTGAGGTTGGTTCCAGTGAAGTTCGTGATATGGTGTTTGTCATAGCCAATGACAATTTTCTAGTAGAAGGACCACTAGTGCACACAAGGTGTTTGTGATAATGTGGCAATGACTGTTATTATGAAGAAATTGTTGACAGAATGCACTTATTCATATGATATAGTTGTATTTTTGTCGTTGTTGTAATAAGACATTTCGGAATGAGACTAAGAAAATTGAGTTTAGAAAATAGATTTGCTACTTGGCACTATAACAAGTTTTGCAGTAATAGATTGCTTTAAGATGGCCTAAGAAAAATTGAGTTTAGAAAATAGATTTGCTACAACTCTTTTCCACTAGTTTCATTAGCTTTTTCTTGCATTGTTGGCTGTTCATGCAACTGTGACCATATATATTGGTAGGATAAATAGATATCTTTTTCCGATAAGTTGTTTCTGGTGTAAACTTACATCTTCCTGCTGATCACATCAGTCTTAGGCGGGAGACTAACAAGTTGTTCGGTTTTTACTTTTCAGATTAGAGATGCAAAATTCATGTGCCAAGAGATGTGCAAAAGTGGAACTTCATTTCAATTCGAGCATTGTTGGAATGTGCTGAAACATTAAGCAAAATGGATTGCAGAATGTAAAAAGAAAAAATCGAAGAGAGGTGGAAGTGTTGTAACACAATCACCAGAGCTGATCAACCCAAAAGAGGTCTCACATAAGAGGATGTCTCAAATAAAACAACTGAAAGAGGAGGTGAGAGTAATTGAGAGCCAAAAAAACAAAAGTTAAGTGGAGGAATTTGACAACAAGGACTTATTATGACACTTGCTCTATTTTGTAATCGTATATTTTTTAGATCCTTAACTTCTGACTTTGGAATTTGGATGATGCTAGTATGTGTATGAATGCTAGGAATGCTTTGGGCTTTGTAATTAGGATGATGCTAATGTGTATGAGTCAGAAACCTTTTAGTTGTATGAAGATTCGTATTCAGTGTGAGTGATTTTAAAGAAGAAAGCCATGTTGAAATAAATAGCAATTGAAACCCCATGGCCTATGGTTCTGGTCTGTGCATGAGGTCATTGGTTTTTGACTTTTTGGTTTTCGTTTGCACATCTTTTCTTTTTTTCTTTTTTGTTAGTATTTCTTTCAAAAGAGCTGTGTTCCATTGTAGGTTAACTACTGATGAGAAATAAGAAACCGCATAAAAATGAGTTGAACACGACTTGCGCGTTATTAGACCTTTGTGCAATGATTTATCAAGTAGTGTTATTAGATTTTTGTGAAGATTGAAAGTCTTCTTTCATTTTTTGATAACTTAGAGTGTTCGGATCAGTTTCGTGTAAACCTCGATTTTTCAGGAACTAATCAAAGCCGTTGCAGAGCCCCAAATCAATCCCCTGGGGTTAATATCTGAAGTCTTACCCAAGCATGAAGAAAAATTGATTGAGAGCTCCAAATGGAAATCCGGTGAATTTCTGTAGTATATGAAAACTACAACCTGTATGTTATGGATTCGCACGCTTTGAAGTCACCGACAAACACACACAATCAAAGAACAAACTAAGAACAAAAACAATCACAACCAAGAAAGAATCAAGACACGGAGATTTATGTGGTTCCGACTTAAGCTGATTGCTTAATCGTACTCTATGGGATGCTGGGGTGTTTCAAGAGTACAATGGGGCTGCCCTATCCTCTGATTCAATATGTAGGTAGGCAATGTAACAATCGGGAGAAACAAAATAAAATCAGGATTTGGCTGAAGTCTTTTGTGTTGTGTGCTTATATTTCATCAAAGATCAAAGCTTCAATTGAGTACCATCAAAAGATTGGATTCTGTCAGAGTTAACCAAAACATTATGAAAGACAATTTACTTAGATCTCACTTAGAAACTGTACTTCAAAGTATTCTTTCTGCCATCTTTCTTCTCACTTGACCTTCCTCTTTGCATATTTGAGCATATAGTTCTATTTTGAGGAGATTGAAGAAACTAAAATTTCTACAAAACCTTCTCCAAGCCATACACCAGATTCTGAAGACAGGAGCGGAGAAAGAAAAATTATTTATGAAATCTTGAAACGGAATATTAGAAAGAAATTGCTGCAAAAATCCATATATTTCGGTACCTTAAGCCGCACAACTTTCCTGATAGCCAGGATTAGGCCGGGCATTAGACACTGCACATCTGTAATATCATGTTTGACGGAATAAACCTGTGACCGAACAGTTCTCAGATGAGGTTATTATGTTAAGAGGGTGTGAATTGTGATGCTCTTAAGTATGAGTAGGGCCACCAACCACACCTCTCCTGGACCAGAGAAGTAAACTGTCGTACTCGATGGAAGCCCCGGAAGAACCATGCTGTGAACACGAACTCCATCGTCTCCCAAAACTTGCCCTCGGGCCTTGCAAGACAAAAAAAAAAAATTGCATTTGATTAGAAAAAAATTGTCAAGAAAAGAAGAAGAAACTCTTGAATTAGATTTCTCATACGGGTTTCATTACTTCATAGTTTGTACACAAGATGGGCTTTCCATATTCGAAGTTCTAATTTCTCTCGAATTGGCTTTTTTGCATCATGGTTATAAAATGGGGCCGAATTACATGGTTCGGTCTTGATCAGAAGAGTCCCCTTACCAAAACCTCAGTTGAAATATCCTCCTTGTTGTAGACCTGACCGAGGTTTGAGAGGTTGTTGGCAATTTGTATCGCGTCTGATGATGGGAAATCCTGTCCACCATCAACCATGTCAGTACTGTCACGAGGTCTCAACTCAAATTTAATGCTGATCTGCTGTTTCAATTCGATAAATATTTGTTTTAACTTACCCCTGCGTTTTGTCTGGACTCAACAATCTCGATATTTTTATAGTAGAAAGATGCGGAAATCGCAGCTTGCTGGAGGAGTATAGATCCTATGGACAAAGTCGGTGCAATAAGACAGCCCTAACATTAATTTCCAAACGTAAGGAATGAGCAAAGGAAATACAAGTTCGTAACAAATCACTATTGAAATGAAATGAAATGAAAAACCAATAAAACAATGTGAAGTCTCACCCGGTGCTCACCATGCTGGCCTTCTCACAGAACGCAGATAATGCCGATACCGTGTCTAATTTAATCCAAGGCACATAAACCACACTTTTCATGCCAAATGCTGTTGCCTGTGTAAATTAAAAGTGTGAAAACAAAAATCGACTACGTGCATTGGTATATGGCAGGGCAATCAGAAGTTAACGTCCATTAAGAGAAGTAACTAACCTGTTTTACATTGTCGTAAACTGTCGAAGGGTCCGTAAAATCTAGGACAACTGCCATTTCCTTTGACTGAAAGCGAATTACATTAGTTTTGCTAGTTAGAACCCGGAAACGAATGAAACGGATAACGAAAAATAAGTTGGTTTGAGGTGTAGTTGGAGAAGAAGAATACCTGAGATATAGAACCTAGTACCATTGTGAGATCATTCACTATGGGTATTTCAAGTGGCTCTTCCATGTCACAAACCTAATAGAAGCACACAAATTAAACACCGAAACGAATTTCGAAAAATGAGTAAAAGAATGAGAAGGTGAAATTAAAGAATCAGAAACATTTCCAATATCTTCTCCAACAAACTTAGAATCCACTGCACCAGCCACTTCCATCCCCCTGGCTTTTGTCACAGCAACTACTGCTGCCCTTCCAATTTCCTTGGCAGCTCCATTTACAATTACCTCTTCCAGCAAAAAGAAAGATCTCTTAGGTCCTGTTCTGTATTTAAGTTGTATAATTGGTTTATGATAAAAAGTTAGAAGGACAGATTTTGGAGTTGCACCTTAATGTTGTTTTGAGATGGCTGCATTGAGCAAGATATCGACGTTGGCCTTCGTTTGACAATTTGATAGGTTTTATGGTCAGTGATATGAAATTGGCTGCTCAAGATTGCCATGGCTTCTCCAAGCTATGTTCCTGGATCTTATCCGAAAAGGGTTTAAGCAACATGTAGATAGAGTTTAGTTTCCTGCCATTGCTCTTTTAGTTTTCAAGATAAGGTTTCTGAGCCTTTTGTCAAACCTTGTTTGGAGGGGTCTCTAGAGACAATGACATTATTGATGATGCTTCATTCCTAGAATTTCCAATGAAACAAAATGCAGAGTTGTGGGAACCAGGGACATGAGCTTTCTTAGGGATGGCAATTGGACCTGACACCATCGGGACAGGTCATTGTCACATTTTTGGGTTCGGGGTAAAATATGAAAACTTCAATCGAGGTCGGGTAGGGTTCGGAATGACATTATCCCACCCCGATCCCTCCCCGAATTATTTGAACATACAAAATTTATGTTTTTACCCTTACATTTGCACTATTTATTAAATGAATTATCAGTTTATCCATATATGTTCGGTTCGGATTGTTCACTATTTTGAAAAAAAGTTAGTACATTTTTACCATTATCTATTCACCTTTATAATAAAATAACACTTGATATATAACTATTGAACGCGGCTATGGGTATGCACAACATGTGTACGCCAAATGCACGCACCGCATCTCAATCGTCCATCTCAAAAATCAATGGTCCGGATTTTAAACAAGCTGTACTATCCGTGCATATTGCGTACGCCGGCATGATTACGCGAAGTAATTTTGATAACTATTCCTTCCATTTTGTAGTATTTAGTTTACACAATATTTTTTGTCAATTGTTATGGGGCGGGGCGAGGCGTGTAAACCCGTCCCCTAATCAGATAGGAACGGGCTCACCCACGCATTACTGGGTCGGGGTTCGAGGCGGGATCAGGGCTCTGTTGCACTTTTCGGATCGGGTAGGAGTACGGCAAACCAGTCCCATTGCCATCACAAGAGCAGTAGCATCTGCTCCAGCATATTATTTCTGTTTTTGTTTTCATGTCCTTCCTATTTGTGAGGTAGACAAAGAGACATTGAAAACATAAAACAGCTGTCTGTGGAGGATATATATGTATCCTTCAGCCATACTGTCATCTCACATTTTTGCTATACAGAACTTAGGTGGAGGACTAGTAGGTTCCAGTGAGCCCCTACCTAGATGAAGACAGGAAGGGGAACTCTGCTGAGCAATTTGCCCAGCAGGCTCTGCCGAACTTAAAACTAAAAACCCTAAAAAAAATCAGGGCTCTGTTTTCCCTCTCATTTTCCTTGTTTTGGCAAGAAACACTAAAAAAAACTTGTTTTCTAATGGGACAAAAAACATATCGCAAGCTATAAAAAAAAAATGCCTTACCGCAAATATGAATCAAACAGCTCACTATTCTTAAAAAAAAAAAAAAATTATGGGTCCCTCGAAAAAAATAAGCTTAATTTGATATCGATAATGGTTTTTTCAAAATTTGTAAGACACCCTAATGGTATCAAATTAAGATACTTTTTTGTAGAGTCCCATAAAAATACATTTTAAGATACTTTCAAAATTTGCAAGGCATTCTAAAGTATTGATACGATGTCGTTGTGTTGTAGGAGTATCCCTTAATCCGCAATTCAAGGGAATTTTTCGAATTTTTGGTGCCAAACGGAACCCTGATTCTTGTGTCAAAACTACATAGTTTTAAGTTCGGCAGGGTCAGAAAATGCATAGGAACAGAAGTACAAAGAATTTTTCGGTACAAAAGATTACACCTCACTTTTGTGTGGACTCTAACCCTCCAACACATTTTTATGCTAAAGTACTAGAATGACTAGCTCTAGTTTCTTGAAATGTTCAACAAAGTTCAACATCAGGCTTTGATGAGTTGATCCCACACCATTTGGATTGTGGCACATCATACCAGGCCATTATGGTGGAGCTAGCTAGGACCAGTCACATTGTGGACAGTGCTTAATTTCATGTGCGTGACAGATCAGCTATAGTTGTGATTCTGTCTAAACAAAAGAAATTGATGAGGTTTGACTTGTTTTTATTACTGATATTACTATAAAACTCCTGGACAATTAATACTTTAACATTGTTGACTTATACTCCATATAGTAGTATATAGAAGAGTCGAATGCGATGATTATCGGGATAATTTTTTTACTATAGTAGTACTTATAAGACTTATAGATGAGTCTAAACTTTTCACTGTTCTCCATATGTTATCAAATAATTCAGTGCTCGCGGAGCACTGTCATATCGTGCTTCGAGACACTTCAACACCACATATTTTTGTTAGGGTACGTGATAAAGTGTGTGGACTTCAAATATATATGTATTGCTGAACGATCCGGAGCACGGCGTGACTGTACTACAGAACTACTGAATAATTACTCCCATATGTCAGGAACCTTGTTGGTAGTTCTTTATTTTATGGGAATTGATAATCGCACTCCAAAAATTGATGCAGACACTCCAAGCTACAGTGGCCATGTTCGGTTTGGTGTTTCAAAACCCGGTTCCAATATTTTCATGTGGGCCCCATACGTTAGGCCCACTAATTTCTCTCTCCTCTACATTTTTGGGAAGACTACTCTAGTCCGTGTATTGTGCGATATGCGTCCGTGGTGCCCAATTTGGAGACCCACACAAATGATCTAAGCCGTTCATTACTTTTAAAATAATTCCTTTCAGTAACTCCTAAAAAATCAGCTCATTCGGAAAATTATAAGTGGTTGATCAATCTTCTAATTATTCATTCACAATTTAGGATCCTGAATTCTGACAAAAGTTAGACAACTGGATCAAGTACTTAAAGTTGTACGATTGAGTTGAATTTTTTTCAAGAGGACTTAAAAATTAATTTTAGAACTAATGGACGGCTTGGATTATTTGTGTGGATCTTCGAAGTGGGCCCCACGGACGCAACTCGCACAATACACGGACTAGAGTAGTTTTCCCAAAAATGGAGAGGAGAGAGAAATTAGTGGGACTGACGCATGGGGTCCACATGAAAAATTTGGAACCGGGTCTTGAAACCCCATGCCGAACAAGGTGAGTGGTTTTCCAAAACTACCATTTTGCAAGTTCCATGAATACTTCAGGCACTCCAAATAATTTTACTCTTCTCCTCTGCTTCCAATCCAATGGCGAAACTACCATGGGGCTCGGGGTGACCTCTGCCCCCTTGGATTTTAAATTTTTATTAATAAAATACTAATTTTAAGTATTATGAATATAATTATTTCTTGTGAGCTTAATAATTTCAGTTTGATTGACTAAAAAAAAAAGCTATATTATATTTTGATTTCTCAATTTTTTTCATCATGAGTGAAAAATAACCATGTGAGTGTTGCAGTAGCCTAAAGAATATATAGAACAAAACGATTCATATGCTTTTAATGGATTTTGCTAGAACAATTTCAATGTACAATTGTGTTATGTTGAAAAACAAAGGTATATGACATACTCCCTCTGTCCCAAATTGTTTGTCATGTTCGGTTTTCAATGCAATTTTTAAAATGTCATATCTTTCAATCTATAATGTATATATTTTTAGATTTTAAAATTTTGGTATAATATAACTAATTGAGTTGAACATAAAATACATTTTTTTTATCAGCATTTCATATAAAATACGTTATAGATTGGAAGATATAAACAGTTTAAAAAGTGCATCGAAACAAAGGTATATGATGCGCTTTTTCATTTTTCCGTTTGGAGTGACAGTAAATGAGAAGATAATTTGGGGTGGAGTGCCTTCAGTAATTTTTTGTATTTTGAAAGGGGTACTTTTATAACTCTATTAAATTTTGGAGTGCCTACATAAAAAAAAGTGAGCCCCAAAATCAGATCCCTATTTTATTTGATTCACTAATAGGATATCCTGTCTATTTCTTTCTTTTTTTTCTTATGACTATTAAAAAAATCAATCCGATAATCATCGCATTCCTCTGGAAAAAAATTGACGTGTAATTTTGGGAAAATGGACTGCAATAATATACAGTAATAGGCAAGAGCTAAACTGGAGCTTGGCCTGGAAGATACTTACTCCAGAGGTCGTCATTGGAGGTACGCCTGGTTGTTCACTTCAGGGCACCGAGATTCGTTGATGTGCGAGCTAGTAAGTTGGTCCAGACACATAATGATAAAAAAAAATTAAAAAAAGAAGAAGCCAAACTTGCAAGTCATATATCATTGGTGTAATTAATTGTCTTAAATAATTAGTGTCAGATAATCTTGTTTATAATATAGTGAGTTTAGCAGCCAATGCAAGATGTTTGAATCGTCTATTACAGAGTAGGCTAACAAATACAGTCCAATCTCAACCATGCAACACCCTCTAGTCGGCTCCGACAGATTCAACTATGATGGCGCGTTCATTCCATCAAGCAAATATATCATCATTGCTTGCATAGCTCGAGATTCAGTTGACTTGCTTACAATTTTACTATGGTAATGCAGTGGGAATTTGGCTCTGACTTAGTGCTTAATTATATGTATTTTTTGGTACCCTTGACTCCCTTCCCTCTCCCCTTTTAGGCGCCGTGCTCTGTATGCTGGATTTCAGCTTTTACATTGAATTGACCCTTTGTCTCCTTACCTCTTTATTTTGGTAAGTCAAGTGCTCGATCTCCTCGTCCATTGCACATCTTATTCTTAATCAGATTTGTAGAGGAGTGACAGTGAATTCTAAGTCGTCAAGAGTATCGCACTTATTTTTTGCTCATGATAGATTCTTCTTTGTGGAATTTGAGGCTGATCATGTGTGTCATTTTAAATGGCTCTTGGAGGAGTATTGTAGGCTAGCATGTCAAAAAGTGAATTGTGCTAAGTCTAAAATCTTTAAATGGCTCTTGGAGGAGTATCGCACAGAGTTGGATTTTACTAGAAGGAAGGGTAATATTTTTGAAAGAGTACTGGATCGGGTCTGGTGTCGATTGGCTAGTTGGAAGATGAATTACTTAATGTTTGCGGGGCGGGTTACGCAAGTGAAGCGTACTTTGTCTACCATTCCTATATATCTTTTTTTGTTCTTTCGAGCCCCTTAGTACTTTCTTTCTAAGGTAAAGGAGTATAATTAATTATAAGATTCTTATGGGGCGGTGGAGATGGTGGTGGAATTCCATGGATGAAATAGTCGAATTTGTGTAAGCCTTTAGGACAAGGTGGGCTGGGTATTTGGGATCTTGGGTGCTTTAATCAAGCTTTGTTGGTCAAATTGGCGTGAAGGATTTTTGAAAACAAAGATAGTTTATTAGCTAGTGTACTCTTGGGCAAGTATTGTCACTTGTCAGAAATATGGTTTTATAACGGTTAAAGTGAGGCCGAGGTGCACTTGGGTTGGCATAGCGTATTGTGGGGAAGAGACCTCATGGTTAAGGGTCTTAAATGGAAAGTGGGTAATGGGCAGGACATTAAAGTTTTTAAGGATGAATGGATAACTAAGGCCGATAACCCGTATATTGGGAGAGAGGTTATGAGTTCTATTGCAGAGATGAGAGTGGGTGCTTTGATTGATTGGCGCTATTTTAAGTGGCATGAGCCATTAGTGGAAGCTCTTTTTCTTGTAGATATTGCTGAAAAGGTTTTAGCAACCTATATTCCTAGTCCGGGTCAATTGGACCGATTATATTGGGCAATTGGGCACGGTCTAGTAATGGGTGTTTTATGGTTAAGTCGGCTTATTTCTTGACGGTTTATGATAAATATCCGGGTAGTGTTAGGAATGTGACTAATGAATTATGGAAAAAGTTTTGGGCTTTAAATTTACCCCTGAAATATGCTCTTTTTATTTGGAAAGTTTTGCATAAAATCATAGCGGTTAAGGATGGATTGAGGAGAAGGAATATGGTGAGTGATGGCTTATGTGCGGTTTGTGGAGTTGAAAAGGAGACGGTGGATCACTTGTTTCTCCGTTGGTTTGTTTTTTTCCTAGAAGGCTCTGGGGTATCTCTCAGCTGGAGTTGGACCTTGAGCGGAATATGGGGGTCGAAGGATTTTTGTCAATGGTTTTTTGGAAAGTTTAATGGGATGACTGATGACAAACGTTTTTGTGAGCTTGTGTGTGTCATGTGGGGATATCTGCTTTTTTTTATAAAGCAAAAGAGAATATTATTAAACTTTGGAAACGGATTACCAACTGATGACAAACGGATTACCATGTGGGGACATCTGGTGTGCTCGATCGCAGTAAGGCATTTTTTGATATGTATCTTCCCTCCTTTGCTATTGTCTCGCTAACATTGATTGTAATCTATCTATGTTGATCATAAAGTCGAGAAGCAACAGCCAAGGAGGAGAAAATTTTGGGTGCAAATTGGGTATAGCCCACGTGGTGCCCTTGCACCACATCCGAGCCGTCCATTCAATGTATGGACGGCTCGGATTAAAGGGAGGAGAGAGTGTGCTAAAGGGAGGAGAGAGGGTGTTCGGATCCGAGCCGTCGATTGCATTGAATGGACGGCTCGGATGTGGTGCAAGGGCACCACGTGGTACCCAATTTGCACCCAAAATTTTCTCGCCAAGGAGGGTTTCTGTGGTAGAGCAAGCAAGGGCCAGCATATTTCATTTTGCATGGGTAATTGGGAGGACGCTGCTCAGGAGGTGAAGGTGGTTGTCGACGGGGCATGGAAGAAGGAGACGTGTGAATTGAAGTAGTAGCAACATGGTGTCATGAACAGATGGGCCAAGGCTTTTCCTTTGTCCGTGCTATATCCTCTACAGGTGTGGAAGCTTTGGCAATTTTGCAAGCAATATATAACGTGGGTCAAAGCTATGGGTATCAGAAAGTTGCAGGTCTTATCGGATAGTTTACAAGTAGTGAATGCTTTGTGTAATATTTCTGTATCTGGGATATCTATTTGAAGCATTGTTATAGACATTTTAGACTTGGTTTTTGCGTTTGATTTTGTAAGCGTAACCAAGGTCACTCGGCATGATGTGAGAAAAGCTTGTAATATAGCTCGGAGTCGCATTTGTAATAGCTTAACTAATTAATGTATAGCTTATGTTTTCTTCGTTCAAAAAAATAATAAATTCTTATTTCTCAAAGAAACTTCATATTTGCTGGAGGCAATCAGTCAGAAAAAGTATAATCAGAAAAATGAGGCCTTTTTTTTTTTTTTTTTGTAATGCAGGATATCTTAGACTAGTTTACGTGCACTTTGGAGTAATCCATGCAGTCACTCGGTAACCCACCCAAACAATGAATTTTATACACTTCACGTCTTTTCCTTTACGTATTCCTTTTCTTCTTTTCCGTAGAACTAAAAAAATTCAGACAAGTAGTAAATATTTCATTCGTCCCTGTTTTGGTGGTTGGCACAAAATGCAAGCTCAATATTCATTTGTTTGAGGCTCTGAAAGAAAGTTATTTCCTTGTTTCCCTTATGTTTTTACACTTTTTAGTTTTGTCTTTATTTTAAAAAATGTATTTGTTAGTTTTGCGTCACAATTTTTAAGTTCCGTGATTCGTCTCGATGAGAGGAATCGCAAAATAATACACAATTATGACCGAAACTCAAACAAATACAAAACTTAAAAGTGCAAAAAATTTAGTCCTTTCTTTGGTGGATTTTTGCTCCACCTCCCCGTATAATTGATCATGTTGGAATAGTGGGTTAAATCCACAATAAAGTTATTTTTTGTGAATTATCTATTCTTGGTGTGGATGATCTGTGTTTAATCGGATCAGAAAATGAATTTATCGAGGAGTACGTAAATTGGCCTTGACCGTCAAATCAAAAAAGGGGAAAAAAATTTCCTGCTCTCTCCCAAGTGTGGGGACACACTGGTTTGTTCTTCTACAAACACAGCACGTGATAGGACCAGAGACCTCGGGGTAGATTAATTGGAAGGACTTTTATTTTTTTTTTACAAGCAAGAAATCTCTTCTATTGCAATTTAGGGGTAAAGTATGGACCCTACAGTACAGTAAAGTCCTAGTAAAGTTAGCACCTACGGACCCTACAGTAAGGTCCTACTAGTAAAGGTTGCACCTTGCTATTTGTATCACTATTTGTTCTCTAATTGGAAGTATATTGATAAATCCATTTGTTAGATCTTTCATTTATTGTCATTGTGGTGGTTGTATTAACGGATAATTTTGTTTTGAAGTGAATGAAAAATGCATAACGAGAGTTAAAAAATCTAGTCTGGGATTAATTATCGAATTGTGACCCTTTTTTATTAATTGAGAGTCTGAATTATTGCGTTCAATAAGGTTGAGTTTCACGTTTGTTAAAAGCTTTTAGCACTCTCGATTCTCATCTGGTAAAAGCAGTAGGGTGATTTTAACAACTTGTTTTTATCAAAAGGAGTATGCGAGAGAAAATTACTAACTTTTAGCTACGTAATTTTTCGTTAATGAGAAACAAAAAGGATTTTAACAATCAAGATAAACTCAATGCAAGTGGTGGCTAGCTCATGCGGTAGTGCTCTTGGATGCCTCACATTACATTCCGGGATCGAGTCTCATTCTCCCCTCCCCATGCAATAGATTAGGAATGACGAATGAAAAAAAAAAAAAAGATAAACACAATTTTTATGGAATTTCCCCTTTTAGGCAATTGGCATCCAAACATTAGGGGGTGTTCCGCTAAAAGGATTTTTTGGTTTTTTAGCTTTTCACGACTTTTTATGTGATGTATTGTGAGAGAGTGATGCCTCGATTTTAGGAATAAGCTGGCTTTTTTATTTTTTTGAGTTAGCCGAATAGGGCGTAAAAGTGCATCGGTTACGATCTTCTAGCTGGCTTCGAAATTGACATCCTTGTAAACGACCATTCAATCCATTTGTAAACCCTAGCTGTTTGGTTGCCTCTTTAAAATGCATTTTTTGAATAACAGTTTTGGAAAAAAAATTAAAAAAATAAAACCACCAATCAATTGTTTTCATGCTAGGACAAAAACTAAATAAAAAAAGGTTTACTAGTATTCGAAAAAATCTCTGTTGGTTACCGGTTGTCTTCCCAAAAAAAAAAATCATCCTGCTGTAGGTTTCGATAATTATCCTCCAAACAATTTTTTTTCTTATTTAGAATAGAAAATTGAAAAAAAAAATTAACAAAAAGTCAAAAACCATGGATGTTCAAATAGAAGAGGCATATTTTTTAATTATTGTAGAATAGGTTTAGGACCACAGTTAGTAGGTTGTAATTGCGTAGGTCATAGGTCAAAACCAAGGCCACAATACCATCATCCAAATTCACTAGGACCACATGGTCGATATTCGCTTGTCTAGCTGCCTGAAGGTCAACAGTATGTTTAAAATTCTCTCTATTTTGCATCATAAGAACTCATGACCATGCTGAGCGCTCCGCTCGTCAGGTTCTGCGATTACATCTCGGTTGTTCAAATGTGTTGTAAACGGTCCAAATAAGAGAGGTGCTGAAGGGTGTTTTAGGTATTTTAATTCTCCTCAAATTTGGATATTCCAAAACGCATTTGAACAGCCAAGATATGTTGCCGAGCGGAACGCTCAGTAGAGCCCCGGGTTCTGAATGATTATGTGGTATCATGAGAAATAAAAGGGCAGGAGCCAGGAAGGGAGCATGGTAGGGCAAACAGTATTTTCTCCTGCCAAAAATAACTGAATTAAATGGCTAATGAGATAATTATTGCTTTGTTTGACCGGATATGAATAAAGCTGGAAGCAAATAAACAAAGTTGCTCGCGAGCAGTTCGAGACTCTATTAATTATGGGTTAACTACGGCTCAACTCAATAGTTAATGAGTTAAGCTCAAGCTTGAGTTTTAGTCTTGTTTATAAAGGCTCAACTCGGTTGTAAAGACTCGTTTAGTAAACAAATCACCAAGCTCACATATCTCAATACAAAACAAGCTGAGCTTTAATTATGGGTTGAGTTTTATTAGTCTTGTTTATAAAGGCTCGGCTTGCTTGTAAGACTCGTTTAGTAAATAGACCCAGCTCATACATTGTAAGGACCAAATTCCGGAGTTTTCTTGTTTTGGCAATTCCGTATGACAAAACACATATTTTATATCGAGTTGTAATTTTATTATTTTTTATAGGCTATTGAGTCTATATAGGATTAGAGTGGAAGGAGTCATTATTTGTAATTGAGAGTGAGCATTTCGGATATAAAAAAATGGTCGACTACAACGAGATGGATTTTAGCGAAGACGGATCAACGGAGGGATCGATCATGTTA
>JAXBDA010008492.1:0-14706 GCA_036023075.1 Gaultheria prostrata | reverse complement strand
GCATACCGTATGCCTTTTCATATTTTGAGCCACACAATCTCATATTTTGAGTCACAAAATCTCATATTTTGAATCACAAAATCTCATATGGAGCAATTTGTAGGGGGTGCGCATAGTAGCATTACCCCATCTTTGCACCAACTAGTTGGCTGGCGTCCTCTCTCTGCTAAAAATATACTTGTGATGGTGCGTTTCGCCCATTGAATATATAAGCATGAGGTGTTCGGGATTATTGTTCGGAACCCTAATGGCAAGGTGCTGGATTTGAATTATGGTAGGTTTAGGGTACGTACCCTCAACTTTTTCGGTTGAAACAAGGGCTTTAATAAGCCTAATTTTTAGTAGGATTATTTAATTTCATAATTCATGATTATTATTGGGAATGGATATTGATATTCCCAAAAGTGTTAATGGCCAATATCAATCTATATAGGGATTGATATTGGCACTCCCCATTTTGCAGTGTTATTAGCCTTTTCAGGGTTGCACACGGTCTGGATTGGACTGGTTCTCTACAAATCCGGTAACCGAACCATTCCGACTAGTTTTAGAAAATTAAGATACAAAACCTAACCAATATACGTATAGAACCTGTCCAGACTCAAACCGAAAGATTGGACCGATTTTGGTTCAGTTCCGGTTCTACCCGATTAGCGTTGGAACACTTTTTCATAACACATAAACTCAAAAGATTATTTAAAATTTGTAACTCCAAACAACTCATAAAATAATTATAGGATTTAATAAGATTCAAAACCAAATATGGTCCACACGATACCCAAAGTACTTGACAGACTACCATCAATAAAATAACTTCTAAAATTATTGAAAACAACTAAGTAATAAAGTAGCTTAAACAAAGAAGAATGGAATACTCTAAAAAATGAGAAAATAAATTCAGTAGCATGTCTTACTAGGAAATTAAAAGTGCAAATTGGGTATTAGTAGGGTCTATAGTTATACCTATAGTATATGAAAAACTTGCTAACAAATAGATTTTTACTCTAAATAAACAAAAAAAGAATAGCTTTACTAAGGAAAAGAAATATCAACTTACCAATAATAATGTACAGGTATAAATATATTAATTCCAGTTTAGTTCTAACCATTGTTCTTAAATTGAGAATTAGTAACCGAACCATAATTACCGGTTCTTATTTTTTAAGAACCATAACCAGACCAATGAACCGCATAACCTAACCAAATAGAACGGTCCGGATCGGTTTAGCAGTTATATCGATTTTTCTTGTGCACCCCTAAACCTTTTGGGGAGTGCCAATAACATTACCGTTATTATTTTAATAACCTCAATTGCGCATTAGCACTTTGATTTCTTAAATCCACATTAAGATCCCTTATATATACAGAGAAGATCTTATAAGGGAGCCCTTACATAGTTATGGTGATGATCCTCATCTGTTCCTTCTCAGAGGGACGGTCAATCATATCTTAACAAAGTCCGCAAATGACTCATTCTTGTTCATCTTAGTTGACTCCAACTCTCTAATGGTCATCTCGAGCTGGATGTTGTAATTGTATTGGGCGACAAAGGCTGCCCCAATATCCTCCCATGTCTTCTTCTTTGAGATGTCTAGATTCAGAAACCAGCGAAGCGCAGGCCCAGTTAGGGTTTGCTGGAACATTGGGCCCATTGCGTCTTTCCCAACGTCGTACATGGATAAAGTACCCACGTATGTTTGCAGATGTGCTTTCGGATCACCGCTTCCATTGAATTTATCCCAATCAATAGGCTAGAACCTGTCGAGGAGCTTGGCATCATGGAATAGGCACAACTTCTCCATATCAATCCCAATGGCTGCTATCTTCTTCTGTTTCTGAACAGACTCTTCCAGCTTAGTCAGTTTTTCTAACACTGACTCCATGTTTTGACTGCTTGAAGCCCCTGGCGGCGGAAGTCGAGAAGTCAACCCCTGAATCAAAACCATCATATGGGCCATCTGTTTGGTGTTGTTGGTCTTTTGCTCTTCCAAGGCATCCTTGAGGATCTGAATCTCATCTTTTGCCGACATAGCTGAACTTTCGGATGACTGTACCGTTCCTGACTCAGTTCGAACTAATCGATGTTCGGGGGTTCGGGCCCAAAGAGGTGGAGGGTTTTTCTTCTTTTTGCCAATGGTTAGTGCTGATGACATGCACAGACTGAACTCAGGGGTGCTGTGCATGATGTATGTGCAGAACTGGAAAAGAAAATATGTACAATGCATGATGCATAAAAGGATTGCCCCAATTTTCTTATTTTGTTGGATATACTTGAATTCCCATGATTTTTGAAAACAACGGCCGGAAAAAAGTTGCCTACGTATCCCCATAGAGAGGAATCAGGCTGTGACGTAGTTCGGGACTACAATTTTGGCTCTTTTTCTCAAAACACAACTTCATTAAACACAACGAAATATTACAAATTGACTTGACGTTGGGCTCAGAGGCCCAAAACAACACACGTGCTGGACACAACTGAAACAGATATTACAGACCCCAAACAGATAACAAACACTCAGAAAGCAACTACAAACATTGATTTGATAACGAATAGACATTGACAGACTCGATAAACAGATTGACAGGCATGCAAAACAACTTGTTCTTCAAAAAGGCCCCGAATGGCCAGATCAAATCGTTGTAGTATCACATATTTTCCTTTGAAGCTGGTTCAGTTTGGAGAACCTGGCTTGGTTGATGGTCCGGCCTCATCGGCCTTTCCTTTGCCTTTCACCAGTGTTGAGAGCTCTTCTTACAGCCTTTCCCACTCAGCCTGTTCTTGGAGCTGCCGGGGAGACATGCCTTCGTTGTTCTCGAGGCAATCTTGGTAGCATGCATCATAGTCGCACACATCCCAGTATTTGTGCCCCGTTTCTGGGTTAGAGAAGTAGTATACCGGTTTGCCTTCTTCGTCGAAGTATTTGATGGGAGGCATGTTCGTGATCTCTCCATTTTCTTGCTCCATCATGAATGGGATTTGTTCCGAAATTGGTTCCGGGAATTTCAGGAGACAAAACTTCCACCCTTCATTATCGTCCCAATACAGATATGATCCAGGTATATCCGCTGTTGCCAGGAGACTCAGCATCTAATCGAATCCCTGACCCATATGATTCTCCACACGAAGCTTTCCGAGTTTGCGTTCCTTAGGCTCAGACAGTGGTTGTTCAGAGTGAACTTCCTCAAGTATCCAGACTGGGGCTCCGTGATGGGTGGTCAAGGTGGATTTGAAGCGCTTGTTGTTGGGTGGATCAACCATGATGATGCTTCTATGAAAGAGAGACACACACTTTACTTTGGGAAAGAGAGCCAACTTTGCAGAAATGAAGGTTTGAAACATGGAACTTTTGTATATTCAACACAATGTGTGACGATTGGGGCAACCTTTATGGATATGTAGATGATGAAATGTCCTAAGGCCAAACTACCCTGCAGGTGTATGCAAAAATGGAGACAGCATGTATGTGCATGGAATAACATGTACAGTAGGGCTGAGCAAAAACCCATCTGACCCGGTCAACCCACCCGACCCGACGTCAAACGGGCGGTTTAGAACATTCATAGGGTCGGATCACGGGTTGAAAGACTAATATTTTCTTCGGTCGGATAAGGGTCACCAGTCTCCAAAACCATTGAAACCGACCCGACCCGATCGGTATATATATATATATATATGCGTGTAAAGTACCGTGTATATACATAAAAAGTAGGAATAACAGACCTGCTGCTATTCTCATTAATACGCATGGCATGGGGAATAGGCCCAGAGGGAATCGTGAAGGACTGCCTAGGGAATAATGCTAGCTGTCAATTTTAAATGTGTGGTGTAAGTCTTATCTCTATTCTCTACATTAACTATTCTATTTCTCTCTCTTCTCTACAGATTCTCTCTTGTTATACTAACTTACTAAGTACGAACCATCTTTCTCTCAATCCATTCTCTCTCTCAATACATAGAAAGTAGGAATAACAGACCTGCTGCTATTCTCATTAATACGCATGGCATGGGGAATAGGCCCAGAGGGAATCGTGAAGGACTGCCTAGGGAATAATGCTAGCTGTCAATTTTAAATGTGTGGTGTAAGTCTTATCTCTATTCTCTACATTAACTATTCTATTTCTCTCTCTTCTCTACAGATTTTTTCCCTCTCTCTTGTTATACTAACTTACTAAGTACGAACCATCTTTCTCTCAATCCATTCTCTCTCTCAATAGCTCTCTGATCTCTCTCTCACCATACCAGAGTAGCTGTAACAAGAAAAGTGAAAAAAAAATGGAACGATGCCACCACTCACCACTCACCGCTCACCAGCGAAGACGCCGCACCTCTCTCTCTCTCCAGATCTGGGTTGCATGATATGAGGTTGAAGATTGGAACCAATAATTTCTTATTTTTGGTTTAAATCTGTAAATTTTTCTTTTTGTTTGTGGGTGAAATTGGTGTCTCCCTCCCTTGAATTTGTTTGTTGAAACTCCATTGAAGATTTAAGATTTTGTTCTTTGTATGTTCTCCCCCCTCTCTCTCTCTCTCTCCTCTGTCTCTCTTTCTTTCTTTTTTTTTCAGTTCGAACAGAGACAACCCGATTACCCGACCGATACCCGACCAACCTGATTTGTCTCGGTTCAAAGAATACTCGGTTCGGTTTCGGGTCAGGTTTTTCTCAACCCGACGTGGTCTGGTCGGGTGTCGGATACGGCCCAAACCCGACCCGTGCTCACCCCTAAGTACAGAATATGGAACAACAGGATATACACAGAAAGCGGTAAACAGTTAACAGGATATATCATGTAATCCTACCCTGTGGGCCCTGTCGTAGGTTTGAAGGAACTAGGGTTTACTACATGCAAAAGGCTGGTTTTGGTTTGAAGGGTTCCCCAGACTAAAGTCAATATTTGCCTCCCAGTGCCAAGTGTACTGCATGGCAAAGGTCAAATGACATGCAGACTTATCATCATCCAGGGTTGCTGAGAATCTTGAGATGGCCTAACACTGGCAAGCCAGGTAGGGTAACCAAGATGTAGCGGTGGGGCTTAACCAACATCGATGCACGTGCAAAGCGAAGTTTTAATAACCAAATATTTTCAAAATCCACAATTATTTTTCCAGTTTGACTCACTTTTTAAATTAATTAGTACTTTGAAATTTTACTCAAGCAAACAACCGGGAAAGCTCCATTCCGGATTGGTCGGGCTCTCACCCTGGCACCATTCCTTTCTTTGACAACTCTGAGCGTGTACTTTATGTCAACCTTTCGGGGGTCTTTTTACAAGTGCAAAATGTCAACAATAAAAATTAATTTAAAAATGACAAGTCCCCAACAGAGTCTCCATTTTGTGGACGTCACCACGTGGCTCGGAAAATTGGTATTTTGAAAATTGAACATGAAAAATTAGTCGCCACCCGGAATTTAAATTTGGAAAATGTTTGGTACCCGAGAAACCGTTTAAAAGTAATTGATGACTCTCATGCCGTTTTGGAAAAGGTTTGATATGCGAAAGGATTCTTTTGGATTCGGGAGCCAGGTTACGCGAGGGGAAGGTTTTATTAAAAAAAATTCACCCCGCTCGCCCGGGAAATTCCCGGTCTTTACTAAATAATTTGTGGGATTTTTGTAGAAAATATTTTGTTATGAAAACTTTAAACAGATAAGCAAATAAAAATGCAAGATAATAATAAAACCATAATGGAAATAAAATTAAAGGGAAAAGGACTAAATTGTAATAAACATAAAATAGGGGGTTAAATTGTAATTAAAAAATTTCAGACGAACAGAAAACAAGGGTTAACAGGGGAGAAACAGAGGAGGAATTTTTGTTTCAAACAGGAGCCGTACGGCTCCTCCGTTGTGGCCGTACGGTTGGTACTGCAAGCCGTACAGCTTGCGTACTGTCACATTTTGAAAAAATTTATTTCAGGACCATAGAGTCCAAAACTTATTCAAAACTTGATTTTTCTTTTCCAAATCAGCCCCCAATAAACTGTTTTTGTGGTAAAACAAGTTAACGAAATAAAATTTACTTCCGAGGTGGATCGTACCGTGCGATTATCGAGAAAATCGCCCGGTACGGATCCGGGAAGCCGGTTTTTGAATGGAAAACGATTATCTGAGTCAATAAAAGGTTATCGAAACCGTTATCGACCCGGGAAATACCCTCGGAAAGCCGCGATTGAGAACCGAAGCTTGAAAACGATTTTATACCTTTCTGGAGCTTCGAACAGTAGGCTGAGGACGGTAGATTTTTGGGTTCGAAGTACGGGAATGGAATTTGGTGTGTTTGAGGTGGATGTAGGAGGTTTGGTTTGAGTGGAATGGAAGGAAATAGAAAGAATGGAGGTTCGGGAAAGTTTACTGGCGGTTTCGGACGCAAATTTCACCGGAAAACTGAACGAAAACTCTTTATGGGTGTGATTTTCAGTGTGTTGAAGGAGGAGAGTGAGGGAGGTATATATAGACGGAGGTGAGCCACAGAATCATGCAAAAAATACGACCATCATCAGATTCCTGAAAGCCCGATTTTCTGGGATTTTTTGCAGAAGATAACGATTCCCGCCGTACGGCTTGCAAGTGGGAGCCGCACGGCTTGTGAAGGAAAAGGGAGCCGCACGACTTGAGACAGGAGCCGTACGGCCTGTGTGGTTGGGTTCCCAAGTTTCTGGGCTTGTTCCAAGGCATTTTGATCGTTCGTTCGTCATCGGGGATGCACGGGCATCAAAATTGGGGTGTCTACACTCTGGTCTAAATGACCAACGACAGTACTTCCGCTAAGCCCTGACTAGCTGTAGTTCTTCTTGGAGAAAAAACGGCAGAGCTTTCGCGTAGTATATATATCCCGAGATTCCACCTGGGGAATCCGGCAGAGCTTCGGCGCAACTCTGACTACCGAGGTTCCTTTCTAAGAAATCCGGCAGAGCTACCACCTAAAGCTAGCAATCAACACTACTCACTAACCGGTCTAAACGATCAAAGACTCACTGCTACTCACTAACTGGTCTAAACAGACCAAAGACTCAACGCAACACGAGACTCAGAGGGGTGGAAGAGGTGCCCTGAACTTGAAAATGGCTTCTCATATTTATATGGGGGGTAGGCGCCTATAGTATAGGCGCCCCTGAGTGGGCACACCAATCTATAGGCGCCTAGGGTTCTGCACCGCTTCGTGCGGTGCAGTCCCGGCTCGACCGTGCTCGCGCGTAGTTTTTTGATCCAACGACGTCTAGGGAGATATCCCAAGGGTTTCAAGGTGTCTTGAGCATCATGGTGACGTCCGTTTTTCCAAATTATGCTCCGAAGATAGAGAAATGTGATCGCAGGCTTTTGATTAAATTGTAGCGTTGTAAGGGATCGGATGACCAAACGAAGTTCGATTGACCTAAAATTTTACAGGGGACTTCAATAAGGTTATAAATGAGTTATCAATGGTTTAGATATCAAAAATTGGGTCTCGATGTCTACGATCATGGAATCGGCCATCTCGGGAAGCGCGGTGTCCCTGGAAATATCAAACGGGCTCGGAATCGCCCGATACTTGACGTGAGACTTACTTTCATCACGTTAAGCTTAAATATGAAGTTTGGTTAGTTTTGAAGTTATATAGATAAAACCTGGGTCTTTTGGCCCGGTTCGTCGGTTTTTATCGAGTAAAGGTATAGGGGGAGTGATGGTTCAACGGTCAATCGTTGTCCGATATTGACACGGCTTGAACCAGTCACTCTGTAATGTTGAGATGGGTACATCCAATGGTTTGATGCTCGATTGGATGTCCTGATGATATAGCTGGCCGGTAGGCCCAGAAACGAGCTTCCGGGAGCTGATTTCTGTTGAATGTATAGAAGGGAGGGCTACAACCTCCTGAAATGGCATGCTTGTCATCCAAGGTATGCACATGCAGATGTTTAGATATAAATTGATATTGGAGATTGAATTTCGTGGCATCGGTAGTTTTACCGTGCCGGTTTACCTTTTACCGGGAATCGCGTATTTTGCGCGATAAAGCTATTTTTGATTTCTGATGGCTTGACGTCTCCCCCTAAGGGACGTCGATGTCATCGATTTGATTTGAAGAAATAGGGGTGGCGAAAAATCAGGTGTCAACATGGGCCAGGGGCACAGGTTCGGGTCGGGTTCGAGTTCAGGACAACATAAAATGACTAACTTTGCGGGCTCGCTTCGGACACTCTCAAACTCGGATTTGCGCATGGTTGGTACCGTTGAGAAGCTTGTTAATTCTAATTTCTAACCAAAGTGGTTTGGACACAAAACAATCTGTACATTTAAATCTATGACCATTTTTCCCTCAGATGATTAGAAAATAAGTGATTTCGGTAAAAGGCTCGCATCTCCCTCATTTTAACTCGGATTGAGACGTATTATATATCAATAAAAAGGGTTTTGAAAGTACTAAATGATAGTGGAATCCAAACATCAAAGTACAGAAGTTTATTTATAAAAAGTGGGCTGAAAGCATAATACATTGAAGATCGACGGTGCCACAAAGGCTAAAACACGTGTCCACACTCTTATGCATTATTTGACGGAAAAAAACAAATCACTTTAGTAACCAAAAAGACAAAACATAATTTTGAAAATGCATCAATATGGAACACAATGCATTTTAAAAAAGGTTTTTGGCTCGATAAAATGTTTTGTGACTCGGTAAAAAGATTTCATGGGGGTTTGACACAAGAAGGATGATGACAAACTACCTTAAGACGTCTATGCATCAAGTGGCTCCAGCGAAATGATCATAACTAATAGTAACATTATCATCATCAGGCGTCGGCTCTACGCGGGGCCTAAGCGTTACATACTACCAAGGTGGGTTGTCCTCGACTATCACATTTTGGCAACATGACCTCCTCAACTAAAAAACGTGTCAACATGCCCTTAACTATCAAAATCAAGCAACCTAACCCCTTCCGTCCAAATTCATTAAATTTTTTGAAAATTGTGGACGGGAAATGAATAAATTGAATGAAAAAAATTAAATTTTTAATCTGAAATTGCCCTTCAAATTGGCCCCAGCCCTTAATTTATCTTCTTTATCTCTCTCTACCCCACCCCACCCAACCCATCCCTACACCATACTCGAACAGATCAAACCTTTGATTGAAATTTGAAGCCATACTCGATGGACTCCTCGAAAGCTGAACCATCATCCATTGCTCCAGCCCGTGCCGCTTTGCCGCCCCAACTTCGCGGGCGCCATATTGATTCAGACTCTCCATCAACGTCATCAGTGTTTCGCCGACGTTCCCAGATCTCGCGATCAACGATGAATCGATATTCGCCCAAGTGGCTGCTCTGCCGCTTGCTCCGTGCTAGGCTCTCGGTTGGTACCAACCATTATTAGAGAGAGAGAGAGAAGCGAGAGAGAGGCGTTCCTCGTCGCCGGAGAGAAAACACAGAACGGGGGAAATGAAAGACAAACAGAGAGACGAAAGAGGAAATCTGATCATATCGATCCTGGGTCTGCAGACTCTACACTTGGAAAATGAGTTTTATCCTACTTAAAAAATGATAGGATTACAACATCTTTTTACAAGATCTTTACAACTCCTCTCACATGGAGGGTGGGCACCCTCATGTGAGAGGTGTTCTAAAGATATTGTAAAAAAATGTTGTACATGTATCATTGTTGGTCCTACTTTAATGCTGGTTTTTCTTTTGTTTGATATTTTTGCATAACAAGTCGGTAGTACAACTGTATAAGACGACAAGTGATGTAATATTGATTCTATTAAAAAAATGTATTGTATATTCATTACTTATCATAATTTTTCAATTAAACATACATAATTTTTTAATTAAAAAATTTGTATCGATAAATCCGAGACGGTATCCTGTATCTCACCGGTGCCGGTACGTACCACATCAGTAGAAACCGATACCTAAGCCGGTATGGTATTCAGAACCTTGACAGCGATTGAAGTCACTGGCACTCTTCATGCTAGATTTTGTTTTTATTTTGTTCCTGTTTTCGAAATTTTGAAGTTTAGGAATCAGTAGATTGAGGTCGGATCGTCTCAATAATCCTCATGTTTGGTAATTTATCCCACCCATGTGGAAGGAAAACCCAAATTTTAACTGAGGGGTATTTTTGTCTTTTTGTTCATTACCGTCCAAATTTTTAACCGCTTTAAGGGGAGGGGTTGAAGTTGCTTAATTTTGATAGTTGAGGGGTCATGTCGGCACGTTTTTTAGTTGAGGGGACCATGTTGCCAAAACGTGATAGTTGAGGGGATGTCCTTGCAATTAAGCCATCAAAATACTAGCACTTAGAGATTGGGCCCTTTATTTAATTCTGAATTTCAATTAATTAGTTAGGTTATTTGCTTGTATTAGTTAGGTTACTCACACCTTGAGATTGACCTTGGACTTTTCGATTTTACTCCTTATCCTGCACTTAGGATTGCATTATAAAAGCAGCAACAATGGCTTCTTTACTAACCGTTCATCTTTGCATTTAACAGTTCAATTTTTAAAAGAACTCTTCTACCCTTACACAGAAGATTCTTTTTAAAAACGGTCTGGGATCCTCTGTACCCCTTCCTTGCCCCCTTGTCATATTTTGACACGTGTCTTTCACACCAAACAGCAAAGCACCCAATCTCATCTCTACTATGAAACCCCTGGCCAACACGACATTACGATCATGTGTTTGGTGCCCTCGATCACCGCCTCGCAGACCCACCGTAGCTCTCCTTCGTCGGCACTAGATTTCTCCATGTCTCTCTCAACTCTTGTTCGAGCTCCGGCTCTGTGAAGAGAGAAAGGAACAACGAACAAATGGACAATCCTCTAACCGAACAATGATCGCTTCAAAATTCTTTAGGCCTCTGAATTGCAAAACTAATTGATTTTGAGCCGTCCCTGTGAACAGACTCTGTTTAAGAAGATGAAAACGAGCCTCCACAGCTGGAATCCGACGAGCTCGAAGCCGAATTGTACGTTCGAGAAGCACCTTGAGCAATGCGCTTCAGACTCTCATCGTTCTCCATCCATTTCACGAGCATGATAGCTTTTCGTAGACTCTTTTCATCCTCGACGGTGTCTTTCCGCCATAATAAGTTTGAGTTCCTCTGTTTCTTCGTTCTTGTAACAATTGTTTGTGCATCTTCATATTTGGGCTTGTCGAGCGGTAAATCGCGTCGAGGAGAGAGGACGAGAATGACGGGGTTTTGCTCCATGGTTGAATTTGATGTTGATTCTAGTATTGATATCTCTGTTCACGCAGCGATCTCTCTCAATCATTCATTATACCTGGTTTTAGTTGGATAAGGTAAACGTGAGGAACGAGGCGGAATTTGGAAATCCAAAAATGTTTTCGATCTCTATTTCTCTGGAGGTTTGAATTGTGTGATTGTTGATGAGCTCAAAAGAGGAATCAATTGGGGAAACGAAATGATGGAGGGAGAAGCAATGAGCATTGAAGATGGAAGTGTTGTAGTTGATTCCTTTGTTGGTTGCTAGAGAGAGAGAGGAAAGCCAAAATCCTAACATGGGCAGAGTGCTTTGATTTTTGGGAGAAAATAGAGAGAGAGAGAGAGAGAGAGAGAGAGAGAGAGAGAGAGAGAGGGAGAAGTGACTGGAGCACACAACGCTAACATTGGCAGAGTTAAGCAGGGAAGATGACAAGGGGGGATTCAGTGTGGCTGGATACTTTGGTGTTTGGTGTGAAAGACACATGTCACAATATGGCAAGGGGGCAGGGAAGGCATGGGGGACAGTGGATCCCCAATACCCAACTGCTCTGAAATGGGAATTGAAATCCCGTGATTAAAGAAACCTCACATGAGGTACATCCTCGACCACCAAAACATTATGCTTCAATTTCAAAATTTAAACAAAAGAGAAAAATTTGATGATTACATCTAGTGACCATGGTTTGAATACCATAACATTGCTCTTCGTTTTCGTAACGAGTTTCCCGATGAAAGTGTCTAAAGTTCTAATAGTAATTTCAAGTTATCAAAACATCAAGAAAACAATAACAAAGACAAAAGTATGATACTGATGAAATAAAAACACTTTGAAAATCTAACGTTATTAAAATTAGGTTGGTGCCGTCCAACTTTATATCTAGTTGTTGAGCCAACAATTTACTAAGGTAACACTAGCTCCAACAATGTTTATTTCGCTCTGGAATACTTCTTGTGCAAGAAAGGTACTCCAATGTACGTTTGAAGCCATACTTTTCAACCGCGTGTCTGGCCTTTGCAAATTCGGCATCACTTGAATGACAGATTTCATACAAATCCCCACGAAACTTGCTCAATCTTTTTGCAAAACTAGCATAATTTTAATTCAGTGAAATCATCTATGTAGTCTAGCCACATGCAAGCTACCACATCACATATGCTTGTATGGTCTATTTAAAAAAAACATGAATAGGAGTGGGTCAACCCCACTTGACCATGTATGACTCCGCCCACATAATTAATAAAATTTTCACAACAGTATTTGTTTATCGCATTTAATTATCGTGTGATGCAGTACATTCATAAAATTCAGAAAGCAATCGTGTGTCACATTCAACAATAAGATAGAAGTATAGGATAAGGATATTCTCAACTATGGAGTTAAAATTTAATCAACAAAATTTAAGAGAGCGTGAAATAATTGTACCTTGGAGCCATGTCAATACATGCACCATCTCATGAGCTAGCGTCGCCCCAACTACCTGCCTGAATGTACGTGGTATTTCACGTCAGAATTGGCAACATCGTGAAAATTGAATATGTCTCTAGATATTATCAATTTTCTAGTTAATGTTATGAATTGCCAAACAAATATCACAGATTTCTTTACAAAATGTTAAGAATTCAAGTGGTGTGTGCCGTACACAATGTAAGAAGAATGTTACATATCATTGTAATAACTCTTAAGGAATGGGAGATCACTAATCACATAAGTTCTCTGGTCTTTACCATGCATCTTCTCTGTTTGATTCTATGTTCATATTTATAGAAAGGGCCTGATGGAATTGCATCATCTACGTATGCCCAAAGATGGTACTATTTATGTTTCCAAACGATTGATCTCACTTGCTAATGTAAGCACCTTCTTGAATCTAATTTGCCTCTCTTAAAATGCGCTAATAGAAAGATTTATTTTTGTGGTAAAAACTCAGCTCTACTAAACATAAAGCGAGTTTCAAACCATAAAAGGTATGGATATATATATATATATATATTGAAAAAAATTGAAAGGCTATTATCTATTTTGAGATAGTAATGATAAATGGTTAAGTGTTTGGGCAGAAAAATAGTGAATCATACAAAATATTATGCGATAATTATTTTATAAAAGAGGTCAATATGCAATGTTTTTATCGGGGAAAAAAAAGTTACTCACGATTTCTATCTTATGTGATCCACTTAGTATAGTCACCCCATACAACATAACAGTACCCTGTCCAAACAACGTCACAGGAAAACGTTAGCAATTTTAGATAAACTGGATGAAATAAAAAACTTATTGCTTAAAATTGATTTATTCTAATTTCTACAGGAAGATCTTACAAACAAATGTATGTGTAAGCAAGGTAATAAAATCCGGTATCATGTTTGTAGGTAGGATGGGTTGTAATTTTGGGTTCAAGGACTCGAGACTAGTCGGTGTATTGAGGGCTTGGCACCTACGGAAGACCAACCTATGACTCTCTTTCCCATCCAAGTATCATACTCTTTTTTAATCACGGCCGGTATTGTAAGAAACAATACTACGTACCACACTTATTTTGGCTTAATAATTTTGGGGATTATTTTTTGTATTTATTCAATCAAATTAAGTTTTGAACATAAAATTTTACTTTTGAGATAACTGTCATCGAGATGAACCAATAATTTGCAAAACAAAAAAGGCAAAAAGTACTAAATGCCAGAATAAAATTTTTAAAAGAAAAAAAATAATCCTTCAAAATTATCATGCCGAAATAGGTGAGGACTGGTTCTTGACAATATTTATAACATGAGAAACAAAACAAGAATTAAGCGGCATACGTAGGAAAGTGCACGACAAAATAAAATATTTTGAGCTCGTTAGCCTGTCTGGTCACTATCATACTTTGTACCCTAGCAAAGAAAGGGAAAGTGCATTGTCGTCGGAAGCCACCCCATAAAAAAGATGAGGGTTAGAGAGCCATCTTTGGTGACCGCATGGAAGAGTTGGGGACCATGGACAGACCTAAGTGAGGGCCCGAGGGACATGTCCCCCACTCGAATTTGTAAAATGGGCAAAATGCACTTTACCTACCTATGGTTTATTCGAGTTGCAAATGACCTCCCACGCGTTTGGAAATGACCAAATAACCTCCCCGTGATTTTGGCCTAAACTGCTACCGTTACCTTTTTCATCCATATTAACGTTGCATGTGGCTACGTAATGCACGTGTTGACTAAAAAAACCCAGATTCTCATTCACAAATTATAGTGTTTTTTGCCCTTAGGGCCCGATTGGATGCGGGATAGGTTTTGGTGGGTTTAAATAATATGGGGATAAGAGAGTAAGGGTGGACCCACATTGATGTGACATTTATGGAGGGGATTAAATAGTACTCCCTCCGTTCCAAAATGTTTGCCCCTACGAAACTACGTGCAATTTTCAAACTAAAAAATAATGTATTTATCAAAATAATTTTCAAATTTTTTTTGCACCATATTAAAGTTTTCAATGAGATCTATCAAACAAGATCCATATTGCTTAG
>JAXBDA010008491.1:0-14707 GCA_036023075.1 Gaultheria prostrata | reverse complement strand
CGTAGGGTGTTTGTCAAATGTGGTTTATTTTTATACCCTGTTTGCATTGGGTATCAATGACGGTGTACTATAATTTGACAAATATTTTTGGCAGGAGTTAAAACCACCGAAAGAGCAATGGGCCCAAGGCTCAAAATAGTAGAAAGGCCAAAGATTGATGATGCCCCCACCAATGAAGGAGAAATCAATACCCGTTAAAGGTAATAACACACGAATGAAAACCGATCCTTGTCTTGTCAAATAATATACATTCGGCATTGAGGTTGTGTGAAATTGGTTTGCCATGTTGAATCAACAAGTTTATGCTTGTTTACACAATATGGTTGATTTTTGGGATTATGTTTTGTTTAGGAACATGAGTAAGGTCCCGGAATAAAGCTGTAGGGGAAGAAGCTGAAGAGGATGCTACTTTGAACAAAGATGGTGGTCAAGCAATGTCCAAGAAAAACAAAATGTCTGCCAGGAATGTGACAGGACGAGAGTGCTCTAGGATTTTGGAAGCTAAATGTACTATGAATCACCTTTTTTTTTTTTTTTGCAATCTTTGGATTTTTTACACCGAATTTCATGGGTTTTATGGATTATTGATTTCGAATGTTTAGCAATTAACCAAGGTATCCTAATACATCATGTTGTTTGGGTAGAATAATCCTCCATTTTGTAACGCATGGGGGACATTTTTGAAATTCAAATTCACCTTAAGCGAAGGAAATGAATCAACTAGATTAGGGGAAGGAAAACTGACTAGAATCATCCTAATTCAAATTCACCGGAATTTGTGGACTAATAATGGATGAATTAATGACTTCAAAATCAGGACGTGAAATAGGATGACAAACCCAGATTTTTCGGTCATGTAATTAGTATTAGAATATATTATTAATACATAATACTATAATACTAAAATACTTAATAAGGGCACAATGGTCCAATTATCCGTTTACAGGATGAAATCATAACTATTCAAATCTAACAGGATGGAATAATAAAGATAATTTTGGAACAGGATGAGGAATTAAAATTCTCTAGTGTGAATTCACAAAAAACAAAAAAAAAGAAAAAAAGGTTAAAAAAAAGTGCAAAATCACATGTGTGTGCAAAGATCTGGGCATAAATGTGTTCGGAATTATTCGGTGGGAAGTGGGTTTCACACGATAAACGTGGAAGTCGTATGTATGGAACGAATTTGGAATAACTTTGTATCGGTTTAGTGTATGAACATTTGTGTTGTAGCATTTTTCTTCACATTTTTAGCCGATAAATCAAGTGGTTTTCGTTTGGAGCCCCGCTTAACCCTTTTGGTCTAACTTTTTCTGACATTTTGGCACGATTTTTTTTTATTGTCCTCTCTTAATTTTCACTAAATTGGGGCATAATTTTGACTTGGAGCCCCACTTAACCCTTCGTCCTACTCCAATCCATGAAGCTATGCATCCCCAATTTAGTGAAAATTAAGAGAGAGGATAATAAAAAAAATCGCGTGGTTTTCGTTTGGAGCCCGACCTAACCCTTTGTCTAACTTTTCCGACTTTTTGGCACGATTTTTTTGATTGTTCTCTCTTAATTTTCACTGAATTGGGTAATAATTTTGACATTACATGGTTCGACGAGATGAATCGAAAAAGTATAAAAATATAAATCGAAATTGAAAAAAATTTATATAAGACAATAAAAAAGATAAAAATAAAAAAACAGTCTTTTTAGTCGTCGTTTTATATGAATTTTTTTCAATTCCCGCTTATATTATACTCTTCTTATTCTTCCAATTATTATGAGCTATAGCCTATATGGATAAAAATTTGATCCGAATCTTGAAAAAATAAAAGAGAGAACATAAAAAAAGAAGAAGAAGAAAAAACAGTCAAAAAAGAAAAAAGAAAAAAGAAAAAGAAAGTCTAATTACACACTACACCGGGGATTGGACGCTGTTGTTAAACCTCATCGAGCCTGCGTCTCTCTCCTACCTCTCCCGCTGAGGGTTTATGCGCACGACTTCCCACAACCTGAAGAAATCCAACAACAAACTCGATCGAATCACTAAGTAATCCATGAAGCTACTCCAATCCATCTCTGGTACGCATCCATTTCTAGAGAGAGAGAGATGAATCTAGAGAGAGAATGATATATGTTTTTAACTGATGATCTCTCTTTTACTTTCTTCAGGGCACCACAGGTCTCTGGTTCGAGTAATCGGACGCCGCTACTTCGCAGCTTCGACGGAAGAGTACGCCAAGAGGAATTACGCCAACAATGACTCGGAGTATAACACCGTCATTACATCCCTCACTTCTCAACGAAGGTCTCTCTTTACACCCCAATTTCTTGTTTTTTGTAATGTTTAGGTTTTCATGCGTTATGTTTGAACTCGTTACACCGGCGGAGAGGTGCATTATATTGAGGAAATTGGTTCATTTGATAGTCAAGAAATTTGTGCAAGAAAAGTATGGAGTGAAGTAAAGGAAAAAGCGGTACGTTATCCGTATTTGATGAAAGAGTGTTTGCAATACAATTAAGATATATCGTTGGTAGTGTAGGGAACTAGTTTGTGAAAAAAGTTTATGCAAAATCTTGTTCTCTTTGCTGGATGTATTGTGAGAGAAAGATAATCCTAGGGGGTAAGACGGTAAGTTAAATGAGGGCCCCATGAGTTTCTTTTTAACTGAACGCGTGGAAAATGAAGGAAAATTATACATACTTTCTATGGCAATTTCATAATTTTCATTGTAGCGGTTACCCTATTTGTTCTTGTGTTGTGCAGGCCTTATTTGTTGAGAGATGTGTATGATGATATGATGCTGGACGGGGTTAAACCAGCACGAGATACATTCCACTCGCTGATTGTAGGGACGATGAAAGGCGCTAGGTTGCAGGACGCTTTCTTCTTCCGCGATGAAATGAAAGCCATGGGTTTGGTTCCTGATGTATGTACTTCTTTTATGATTCCATGGTATATGTTATTACTCTATTCAAAAGTTAATTTCTACCTTTGTTTCGTTGTTTGGTTTCTTTGATTTTATTATTTACTCATAGACATGAAGTGGAAGTCAATTTCTTTGTGGTTTTGAGGTGTTGTTAGGGACCCTTTATTGTCAGTATTGAAATGTAAAGTTTGACTTGAACTCAAAGTTGTTGAAGGCACGCCTAGACCCGAGCCTCGACAAGGCGAGACGAGGCAACGTGATAAACCCACCATAGGTGCTTTAGGGGTGCGCCTCTAGCGCCTTCTGCCTTGCAAAGTGACATGCGCCTCTTTGTAGTCACTTTAAAGAGAAAGAAAAGGGTAACATTAACCCTAAAAGCAAAAAAAAGGAACGAAAACTTTTTTTGTGTAGTCCACGGACTCCTAATCAACAAGCTCGACTTAAGTTTCTAGTAGTCCCAACCGATTGTCAATTGCTGATCGAAGCACAAGCTTTCGGTTGGTTGATCGAGTCTGTTCCTCGTCTTCCTTCATCCTTTTGATTTAAGTCTCTGCCTCTGAGTTTGCCTTCTTGTCTTTTGGATCAACTTTCTTAATGTCCTATTTTTTATTTTTTATTCCTTTTCTCAATAAACTGTCATTTTTATTGGTTGTGGGCTATGATTTTCTACTTGTATAGTTGTTAATTGTGCATCAGGTGTTCTATTAAGAGGCTAAGTGGCCTTGGACTATATACTTGCTCTTGTTTTTGGTGCTATATGACCAGGAGGGGAGTTAATTTCCATTGCTAATGCTTTTCCCTATAGTTGATTTTTATTGTCTATCTTCTAATCTCTATTTCTGTTCGATTATGAGCTTCGCTTCAATAAGGCCCACGCCTCGTCTTGCGGCAAGGCCCCAACAGGTCTTTGGAGCCTCAGTGCGCCTATTGCCCGATTATCCTCTAATAACTATGCATTAACATTAAGTGGGCCAGAATTGATATCACAAATGTCAGGTTTTACACTAAATGTCCAGGTTGCGTACATAGAACCCATGTTGACCATGGCCCTGTGAACTACCCAAATGATTAGTTTGGTTGAATCGGTGGTTGACATTGCTTCTTGTATAAAGGCCACTCGATTGGAAAAAACCAGAAAGGAGGGGTGGTTTAAGACCTGATAAAAAAGATATGGGCAAAAACGGGGACTGGCGCTATCGTGTAAGCCATTTGGGGTAGTTTTCACACCACATTTTAAAATACAAGTGCAACTCCATGCAGTGATCAGTGTGACAAGTTAGGCTGTGATAATGATATCGAAGTTATCTCAAAAAAGGAAAAAGCGAGTGAGAGACTTGTATTGGGATTGGAAACGTTGGCAGGGCTGCAGGAGAACAAGTATATTGTATGGGGCGAGTTTTATGTCTGGGGGCATGATCTCCCACTTGTTGCGGATGCATACTTAACTATGGAGGGAAAATGAAGTATTGAGACAGACATTTATCTGATCTGTTTCTCTTTTGTGAGCAAGAAGGAATACCATGTTTTTTTTTGTGAAGTCAACTCTGCATGCCTTCAAAATTGTGTAGTTGTTCTCACCGATGTTGTATTTCTTTAATTTCAGTCGCTCAAGTTCCTGTAAAACTTGTTTTGAGAATCTATTTGGGTTACCTATAATTTGTGAATTTAAGTGCATGTGATGGCTATTGATGTTATAGGTTGCTTTATACAACTTCTTGATCTCAACCTGTGGGAAATGCGGGAATTCTCAGCAGGCAATCCAGGTATGGAGGACCATTTGTTTTTGCTAACTTGATACATTGTTTATGCATGTGATAAAACATTTCTTCTTTGTCTCTTTAAATTGAAGATTTTGGAAGAGATGAAGAGATATGAAGTCAAACCTACTGGACAAACTTTTATCTGTCTACTGAATGCATGTGCAGCTGCTGGGCGGTTAGATCGAGTGTATGGTACCAATTTCATGGGTTGATTTTTCTACCTTTGTTATAATTGTCGGTATCTCTTGTATGGTTCATTACCTCAATGGGTCTTATGCAGTATAGATCCATTTATAATATATTCCACTGCCGTATGCCGAATATTGTGGGCTCATTTTGAGTGGTTGGTAATTACTTCGTGTAGATAGTTTTTGGTTTACAGTAAGTTTCTAGTGGTTTTTGGTAGTTTCTGATATTCTGAAAAAAAAAAGAGAGTCCAAGGATCATAGTGTTTTTAATGCTTTTAATTTTTGCAACCGGTCCTTTAGAATTGTGACTTGTAATGACTTGTCATGAGATTTTCCTGCATTTAATAGTGGATGATGAATTGGCTGTGTCTGATGTTACAGGTATGCAATTGTTCGTGATATGACTGCAGCTGGTCTTGGTTTAAACAAGTTTTGCTACGTGGGCCTTATTGCTGCACACATGAATAAGACTCCTATTACGGATGATACAGCTAGCAAAGTAATTGTCAATTAACTTCACTTTCGTCTATTACATTTTTTTATCCCAGTTCGTACTACATTTAGGATATTTTCCTTTCCGTGGAGTAGATTATCGAGCTTGTTGAGCAGTCCAAAGGGTGGTCGTCAGTCGAATCTACAAGAGACAATGCTGAAAATGTTATGATGGGTATTAGTGAAGAGGAGTTGTATAATCTTCCCACCGCAGAATACATTCATAGGCGTGCTGGCTTCATATTTAGGCATTTAACTGTGTATCATGTGGCGTTTCATGCATGTGCAGACCTCAGAAATGTAGAGGTACCGAATCAGATTTGCTCTCTTGTTTCTTTGATTCAGACTTTATTACCAATATAGCATCACCAAGTGGGCAATCTCTGTTTCTTTTTTTGGGTGGTGGTTCTCTGTTGGCTTTATGATAATATACCACTCCATAGACAGCATCTGTTTGTAAATTTTGGCAATATGCTGTGCTTTGCTAGGATAAGAAAGATTTTTGTGCTCTCATTGATTATGTATGATATCCGATGCTGTAGCAAGTAGCATTACATTCACTGTTAATTGGTCCTTATGCGGCCTAGTTTGATAATTTGTAATGCAATTCCCACTGCTCTTTCCTGTTCCTCCTAGAATTTTGTTGGGAAAAGAAACCTTCTTTTCTTACCGTGGAAAAATTTGTACATATGCTACACTAAATATTTGTGTACTGTTTTGGTATATTTGACAACCCAAATGTGAGCAGCACAGCACTTTTAGTGCCCTTTCCATTTGCATCCCATGTTTCTCAGTATCATTTTTCATTTTTGAAACTCTTCGCATCTTCTTTGGTCACATTGAGTTTCAAACATAACTTTTGAACAAACTTCCATATGATTACAATCTGTTGGGAAACATGTGATTGCATGGCTCGTTACATGCAGATACAGTTGATATTTGTTCTTTTTCCTGTATATTATGTGCTTACATGTATATTTGCGATTTCAATAGGCAGTGGAAATACTTCTTGATATGCTGATAAAGAATGGCGATCCTCCTGATGTCTATATTCTGATGCAAATTATGAGGTACTAGTTAGTGATGTCTTATGTTTGAAGAGTTTCATGCAAACCATGTGGAAGCTCGTGTCTTTCTCATATTTTCATTTTGAGACATATATTGTTGTGGGTCTCCTGTAAGTGCATCTGCTAGGTACTTTATTGACGTGTAGTGAGAGTGGGTACTCACAAATAGTAAAAACTCATGTCTTGTTATGTACTTTAATGATTTCTCTTTTTATTTGTCATCTTATTTTCAGTAATATGAATGTATCTTTTGTTC
Source organism: Gaultheria prostrata (assembly GCA_036023075.1). Classification (NCBI taxonomy): domain Eukaryota; kingdom Viridiplantae; phylum Streptophyta; class Magnoliopsida; order Ericales; family Ericaceae; genus Gaultheria; species Gaultheria prostrata. The sequence goes on along the minus strand of JAXBDA010008491.1, from coordinate 8,023 downwards.
CTTTGTTGCATGACCTTGTTGTCTGTCTTTGTATTATTTACTTTTGAGAAAGTGCTGTGCTCCATTTTAAGTGTTTTTTTTTTCTTATTGGCAAAATTATTCAAAATATAGAAGAAATTCGATAAGGGTACATTGAGAAAGGAGGAGGGGAGGGGAATCCGACCGAAGGTTGAATGAGAATAAAGAAAAAAGAACAAAAAAGAGAAACCACCCAAACAACAGCCACCCGTCGGCCTCAGCCTCACTGCCGTCATTTGTTAGGTAGAGAACCATGCCATGCCACCGCCGCAGTCCACCGCTAGGGCTGTAAATGAACTGGGCCGTTCATGAACTACTCGAGGCTCGGTTCGGTAAGAGCTCGTTCGAGTTCAATTCGTCTACTAAACGAACTGAACCTGAACATCAATATTAGGTTCGTTCCATAAATGAACCGAACCTGAACCTAAGTGTATTCGGCTCGATCTGACTCGCAAACGTATGGTCAAAATACAATTAATAATACGGTTTACCAGTAAATAATTTATAGTTGAGGGATTCTTCTGTAATTTATTATTGCTTTTATCCAACTACAATACTCGATCAGATCAGTTCAAAGCAAAGGAAGGGTTTTACCCCAGCCTCTCTACATCGTATTCCAGCCGCTTCCCTTGTTCATGTACATCGCCTCCTCTCCATCTCCCTCCGCCTCTTCCATGTCGCCTCGCTCCGCTGCTTCATCCTGATCGCCAATCATACCTAGGTATCCTATTTAGTTGCTATTTGGAGAGAGAGCAAATGGATCCGCGAGATCACCGTGGAGTATTTAGTTATTATATTTAGTTCTCTCTCTCTCTCTCTCTCTCGCTCTCGTGTTGTTTTTTGGTTGATTTCTTGATTATTGTGGTAGATTTATTGGTTTTCGGTTGATTTCGTGATTATTGTGATAGATCTACGTGTACCACATTGTTTTGAAGCATTTCTCTTTCCCCTCTCAGTTTGTGTTCTATATTGCTAACGAGCTCTACTGATTTGAGCCTAAATTTGAGCCAAACTTCGGCTCGGTTCGGCTCGTTTGAGTTTAACGAGCCCTATTGATCCGGAGCCGAACTGTAAAATTTTTTCACGATCCAAAGTCGAGCTCACTTGTCTAGGCTCGAATCGAGCCCCAGCCGAACTCGAGCCTGACTCATACCTTACCGAACTGATCCCAAACCTCATCACCATCATCGATTTGGGAGAGGTCACACCATGCCACCGCCGCAACCCAACAGACAACGAGGCCGACACCGAACAGGTCACGAAGAACACTAAACTCGGCACTAACCCGGCACTCCCAGCAGCACCCAAAACCACTATAACCCCTAAAACGCCGCACCCAATCGCTTTGTTACGACACTCCGGCGGTGACCATATGGACACCTTCGTCAACGGACGTCCTAACCGGACACACCCATGCGGGCAACCAGATTCAAATGCCCCTGCCATTGCTGAGCACTCCGCCTCCTGCTGCGCAACCTGCTTCTGCTCCACCGTCTTCAATAACTTCGCTACTCACCTGTCGTTGCTGGCACCTAGCTCCATCTCAGATCTGATCTGAGCTTGGGGATTTCAAAAAAAAAAAAAAAAAATGAAAGAAGAAAAACAGCAAAGAGAGAGAGAGAGAGAGAGAGTCTTGTTCGGATGATGCTTCGTGAAACAATGATGCTCAATGGTCCACTACGTCATTGTTTCTTATTCTTAGTTCATTTCTTAATCTGCAATGGTATGTTCTTTGTCAACGTATCAGAAGGTGATTTCACCTTTTAAGGAAATCGAAAGGTAAAGGGATGAAGTCCGTAGCAATGAATACTGTAATTAGTAAAGAAAATCTGCTTCCAAAGATGTATTACTGTTCATACTAGTTTGTTCAGGATGGCCTTTTGTTTTGCCAGTTAAACAATGATCCGTGTAGAGCCATCTGATTCTGATGGCATTCATTCTGGGAAAACTCTTACCGTTTGCTCTGATGCCTTGCTATTTAGTGCAGCATTTCTGAATCAATTGATTCATTTCTGTTGGAGCAACTTAGACTCTGCTATTTATGCTGCATATATATATCCACTTAGAAGTCGGCTATAAATACAATTTTCCTTCACTTCGCATTCTTTCTTTTCAAGTGGATCCTCTAGTTTTGCTCCACGCATACCACACGCTCTACAATGCTGATGAACTGACATGGTTCACCACTCTTTTAATATAGTCAGCCAGTATTAGTTCTTCTTAAATAAAGCAGATGACTTTTTTAGTATTGTTGTTTTGATCTCCCGCATTTTTGCATACTTCTTGCATGTTTGTTCCCTTTAAAGTGTGGTTTGTGGTTTTTAATATTTGTTTGTGATGCTGCTATGAATTGCGATCAGTGATCACTAAAAGATGCTTCAGGGCTTTGCTTGACTCACTGTTTACTCAACAGTATGACCAGTCGGTGAAAGAATTAACTAAATCTTTCAGTCTTTAACTGCCTCCTACTGCAGGTGTTATCTGCATTCTGGAGACCTTGATCGCGGTCAAAAAGTTTTTGATGACTACATGAATTCAGGGAAGCCGCCTATGGGGGAACTGTATGTGGTGAGTTGTACATTATGACTATTCAACTGGCCAATGCAAGGTTAACATTATTTGACATTTACTTTCCAAATGGTCTTTATTTGCATTTTTTGGGGTGCTGATTTGAGGATTGTCAAGGCACCTCTTCCACATGGCCTATTGTTGTGCCGTAGGATCTTACTATCTGAACAGGTGTCAAAGGTTTTTGGAAAAACAGGTTTAGTTCCTAAGAGTGCAGAAATAGAAGAATGTCACTATTCTTCCCTTTCTACTCTTCTTCAAAGCTTTTGCTTAGTTAAAATTCCAATACGTGGTTGGAGATGCATCAATGACTGCCAGTCTGCCATAACCACAATCTAGAACAGTAGAACTGGATGTTCCTTAAATGCGGAAATTTTTTCAGCAACTTATTTAGAATCTGTGTTGAATTTAGAATATTTTTGTTGACTTCTTGTGTGGTGTTCCTCAACTTCGTGTCACTTTTTTAGTTTCTAGTTGTCTTGTCGATTTTCTGATTAACAAAAACTCTTCCTTAATTCTGCCTAATTTGCAAGTGCAATGATTGTTCTTGTACGGCTTTAAAATTGTTTCCCTGGAGAATTGTTGTTGTATGGACTTGAAATGGATAATTTTTCTGTTTTTTCTTGCTGTTTGAACTCTGGACTTTCCGGGCTGTAGACTCTTGTTGAGGGAGCAATGGTGGGGTACACTCCCAGGGGAATGCAACTTGCCCTTGACACGCTGGTATGTTTGGGTTTGCTGTTGATTTGGTATTAATTGCTCTTATGAGATCATCTCCAAAGGAAGTAAGCAGAACTTCATACCATTTTTCTTGTACCCATGTGGTATGTTGAAGATACATTAGGCTTAGTGCACTCAAATGGAATCTTCGAATTTCCTTTCTTTTATCATTTTTTTGACTTTTAGGGATTCACTTTTTTTTAAAGAATTAAACTGTTCTTCGTAATTAAGGACTACATTTGTTGAGGTGGCTGTTTGAAGAGTCATTCCTCTCTCTTCAAGTTTGGTGTGAATCTAATTTTGCTACTTCCCATGGAGATGCTCTTACAGTTGTTCTCTTCATAGTTCATTCTCGAAACTCGTGATATGCTGCTATCCTTTCCCTTATCCAGGAAAAGATGACCTCGATGGGAATTCGCTTGAATGCCAAAACAGTCAATGATCTCCTCCTCGCAGCTTCTGGTGAAAAGGTAAGAATATTTTTGTGAACAGCTCGTCACATTGATAGAGAGGATTAACTTCTATTGGTGCTTTGTATTCACTACCAGAATTTTTCCCAACTATTTTGGAGTTCGGTCAACTATAACCTGGTATTTACATTTCACTGCAGACCGGTGGGTTTACCATGGCAAATTACGTATGGGACCTGATGCAATCGCGGAATCTCAACCCTTCGTTTCCTGCTGTTGAAGCATATTACCGTGGGTTAAAAGTGAGTCTTCTAGCCATACGCCAAATGTACTAGGAAAACGTACTGTCATAATTCAACTATTCTATGCAACCAAATGCTTATGTACATCGAATGCGGATTTTTTCACATGCAAATATTTCAAGTATGCTATTGAGGCTGTTGGACATCACATGCGTTGGAGTTTTCCCGGAAATCCTTAGCTGTATGTAGAGGCTGAAGAGCGAAGTTGATTAGGTTGAGTGATAGATTTATTAATGCTTGCATCATGATTCATGAAGTAAATATTCTGCTCGGGAAGCACAAAACTGGAGAAAGATGATGTTTAAGTGGAAGTGTGGAACCATCTAATGAGGTGGGGACATCATCATTATAAATCTTTTCCTACAGTAGAAATCTATTGCTTTTTACAAAAACCCATATGGAGGGGAGTATCAACTTAATTCTCTCGCGCGAGTGCCAAATCTGTGACATACTACTACATTAATGGGTGCCTTGTCAGCCGAAGAGAAACTAACTAGTGCATAACTCTATCATACTTCCTCTTGCTTTTCACCTTCCTGCAACATGAATGCCTGAGCTTTTGAGAATGTAGCCAAATGCTTGAAATTAGTAGTGTGATATTCGACGTCAAGTTTTGCGGGTTAAACCTTCACCAGTGAATTGTTTGTCTGGTTCTGTTGTCACATTACATCTTCTTTTACTTTTTGTTTCTGTCCAGGAACGAGATATTCCCGCAGATGATCAAAGACTGATCCTTGTATCTCGAACTTATATGAATCTGCGTCGAAGATTTGGACAAGGTGGCCGATCGTAAAGAAAGTTGCTTGATTATTTTGCACTTGCACAAGGGGCTGGCCGATCGTAGTTTGGAAGATGAAGAAAGTTGCTTGATTCTTTTGCACTTTTACTGTTATTGCTTGAATCAATAATTTCTTGAATAGTGTAATCTTAAGTTTCTTTCTGGAGGAGGCCCATGAGGCTTAACGGGCGAGAAATTGGAACTGTAGCCATTTGAGTCCAGGCTTGTCACACCACAGACTGTTTTTTGCTCGTCTAATTACTGTTTTTTGGGACAGAGATGTTGGTACACAGATACATCTGATGAGTGCCGATCCCGCATGAATAAAGTGGAATCCACTTGAACGGTAATCCGGATCTGGGCTCGTATAGCTACTCTTTGACGAATCAAAAACATGCGAAAAATAGCCCTTCTACCGCTACAGTATCTGCATTCAGCATCTAAACCTTTTCTGGTTTTGAAGTTGTCTTTGACCAAGTTGTAACCAACATTCCATGAAATAAAATGGCAATCCTACTTCAGAAGTAGACCCCATTTTTTTGTTTTCCGGTTGTGTGCTGAACCCGAATGTATGGGCTGGATCGACGGCCCAGCCGTCCTGTGTGGCCAACAGGTCGGAGTAGCCATCCGGGCTCGGTGGTTTTGGTTCGGGCCCAAACGATCAGACCCGTAAGCTGACCTGGGGAGTAGTTTGAGGAATCATGGTGACGCATTATGAGCATGTGGTTTGGCCACGTGCTTGTTGTGTGTCATCCATGACGTCTTATGTGTGACATCACGTGCTCCCGCCGAGCACGCGTGACTTGGAGGATAAATACAAAGACTACCTACAAATACCCTAGGATAAACTCTAAAGAGGTACGCCGTTCCTTGTATGAATGCTATCTTGTTCTCCCTTCTCCTCCCTATGCTAACTTGAGGTTCTGAGTAGTGCCCTCTAGTGTCTTTGGCCAGAGCAGCACTAATTGGTTGCTTCGTTTTATAGGCGCAAGGTGTTCGGGAGAAGACGGGTTAAACCATCTAAGCAAATCATGGTCTGCCACCCCAAAACGGTTATGGTGCGAGGAACTAGAAAGAAATCTAGTATTAGATGAATTTTGCAATGTTTTGGAAACACGGCACCTTCACTTTCTAAACAAGATATTGTTTCATAATATTTGATACGCTTTTGGAAGATATTTGTTCTAAAAAATGGGTTCCGGTTGAGTGTATCGAACTTTTTTTTTATGGACAACAAAACTTTATTGATAAAATTCGATGACGAGTATATCGAGAAAAGCCAAATTCTACAATCAAGGATTGAGGCATAGAAAAAAACAAGAAGTAAAAAAGGACAAAACATCCAATGAGAAATTGAATGGAGGCAAAGACCACAGTGGTAACCATCCAAGCTTTATTGTGCAATATAGATGTCTTTCCGAGCTATAGTGCATCAAATTTTATTCCATGTTGTGCAACATAGATGTCTTTTTGAGCTATAGTTAATAGTTTTAACTCAACTAATGTTTTCAACAGAGCTAAAAAAACATGAACGATCTCGATTATCAAAAGGGTCTGGAAAGGGCTCATAACAAACCGGCCTCAAAGGGAGTAATCTCTTTGAATACATACTGCGGCATCGTTTTTAGGATTTTAAGCTTGTGTGTGTTAATTGAGTTTTAAAACCTCGGCATGTTGAAGACAGGAGGTCCTGGGACCAAGATATGACACGGTTTCAGTCAAAATAATGTGAATATCATATGCAAAGCCGGCCCTGACTTTGTGGAGGCTTAAAGCGAAAATCAAAAGAAGGCATTTTTCAAAATCTTAATGAGTAAACTATACTAAGTAAGTAAATTACACTTTCAGAAACAAATACAATTATTCATCAATAATAATAACCCTAAAATGATGTACATATTTTTTTTATTACTACAAAAGATACATGGGGTACTAAAATATGGAGGCCCTTGAAATTCGTAATATTTTTGGGGTCTAAATCGGCCGCAACGCTAGCTTTAGCTCAGGGCCGGCTCTGATCATATGAGCAAGCGTAGGGGTGATAAACAAGTCAAACAAGCAAAGTATGTAGTTGATCAAGCTTGGTTTGTAAACATAACGAGCTAGTACAAAAAAGTTTTCGATCTTATCTTGTTTATGAGTTGATCCGATCTCAAGTGGGTTAAATTTTTTGTACATTGTACTCCAAACGAGCCGTTAGTAACTTGTTCAAGCTTGGTTTAAAACCTTAACGAGCTTCAAAAAATTATTCAAACTTTTTTTGGGATAACTAAAATGTTAAAACTCGATTTGTTAATGTACCAAACTTATCTTGAACAAGCTTAATCAAACAAACACGAGCTCGAGTAGCTTGGTTTGTTAGCCCTAAATATGCGTGGTTAGAGGGCACAGACGGGCCATTTTATAGAGTTTAAACTTTGAACCTCGCATATTCAAGGTGCGAGGTTGCAGAACCAAGACCACGACGCCGTTTCATAAAATTTGAACCTCCCGTCTCAAAGGAACGACACAGAAGGGGGTAATTCTATTTGCAACCACCGATTGGCTAAATACAACGACCAAAAAACTGAAAATCAAAATTTGAAAATGTAACCCAGTTTTGGATAAATACAACCAACAAATTTCCCAAATATTCCCAATCTACCCCTCCCCTTTCTAACATCTAATTTACTTCCCATTCTACCCCCATCCCTAACATTTATTTACTTCCCAATCTGCCCCTCCTATCAATCTAAACCCTAAAAAAAAAAAATCCAAAATTGAAGCAGTAGTCTCTCCTTCTCTCCTCAGAACTTCGTCGCCTCTTCTTCTCAGAACTTCTTCTCTTCTTCTCAGAACTTCTTCTCTCCTTCTCTCCTCTCTCTCCGATGAAAATGGAAGCAGCAGTCGCCTCTTCCTCTCATCTTCATCATCACTCCATTCGTCTTCTTCCTCTCCTCTTTCTCTTCAAACCCTTTTCAAACACTAACCTAAATCTATCTCATTGCCACCGACCCACCACGAAATCGCGCATTGCCAACAAAGAATCGACCTCACCACCACGAAATCGCTGTTTGGGAAGCAAAAGCAACGCAAAGAAATAGGGAGAAATAAGACCCAGATTTCATTATTTCGTTTTTGGTCACCCGCCATTCGGATTCCCAGTATTGAATGTGATCAGTATTTTCGGATATGAATATTTGAAATATGTACCAAAATTCGGATTTTAAAACATGAATTATATGTTT
>JAXBDA010008490.1:0-14711 GCA_036023075.1 Gaultheria prostrata | reverse complement strand
TTTTTTCTTTTCTTTCTCTCTCCTCTCTCTCCTCTTTATGTGTATAATATATATTATATGTATTAGTTTATATTATTTAATTGGTATAGAGAAAGTAATAGAGAGGATTGTTGGAGTGTTGAAAGAGTTGTGAGTAAATAAAACACTATTCACTACTTTTTGTAGAGAAAAATTTAGGGAGTTTGCTGGGCTTGCTCTTACTATTTTGACCAATGGACAAATAGGGAACCCACCTTTGGCAGACAGAAAAGAAACAATAAAAGAAGGAAAGGTAACTGAACAGGAACGACTCTAATTTGAGTCGGTACTGTAGCGAAAATAAATTTGGGGAGGAATTTAGGTAGCCTGATTTTTTGAGGTTTTGGGGGGTTTAGCTCCCTATATTTAGGTCAAAGCTATTTTATGCATCCTGATGAGGATGCTCTAAGTACACTAGTAAAGTTGTACTACCTCCGTCCCAAATTAATGGTCCATTTTCGGCAGTCGTGACTCTCAATAAATTATCTATATTTCACAATCTATAATGTTTTTTATAATTTCAAAAATTTTGTTTTAAACAACTAATTGGGATCTATCAAATAAGATCCATATTTGATATAAAAAAGCACCATAGATTGAAAGTTATGGACAATTCTTTGAGAGATTCCAAATAGTGAAAATGGACCATTAATTTGGGACGGAGGGAGTAATAAATAAAGCATGGTCAAATTTGTTTTTGAGATTGTACTTCAAAAATGAATTGTGTTCTCTTGTATACGAACAATATTAGTAGTGGTTTAGTTAATAGGAGGCCGGCCCATGGTCAAGATGGGCTGTAAGTTGAAAGAATTCAATGAGGCCCTAACCTGCGGGCCTTGGTTTCTCAGTTGAGAGTTTTGCTTTGGTTTTAAACTAGGTTTTATTAGGGGCCACTCCACTTTTTAGAGTCATGCTCCGCGCACTCTAGCTTGGTACCAAAAAAGCACGGATAATTCCACAACTTAATATAGATTGTACATTTAAATTGTTTAGGTTTATGATGCACTTTCCTATATAGGGTTTTAGTGATATAGGCATTTTCATAGGGTACCCTAGGATTTTAGAAACTTTCATAGGGTACCCTAAAGTTTAGACTGTACATTTTAGAATTTAGACTGAACATTTTAGAATTTAGATTGAACATTTTAGAATTTAGACTGTACATTTAGAATTTAGCATTTTTATAGGGTACCCTAAGATTTTAAGCACTTTCATAGGATACCCTAGGATTTAGGCACTTTCATACGGTTTGGGGGTAATGTAAAATTAAAAAAAAAAAAAAGAAAAGAGGAGAGAGTGAATGGGACGAATGGGACAAGGCTGTATGGGGAAGCTACTGATGTACAGTATGGAAAAGGTGGAGTGCGCTGTGCTTTTTCGGAAAAAAGGTGGAGTGCGTTGTGCATGAGTCCAAAATATAGACCGGCTATGAGGACAAAATATTTTGTAAGTATTTATCGCTTCTTGCGAGGTCCGAAGAAGAGACGATATTGTGTACATGTGCGTAGCCACTGTTTAATTTTGTAAAAGAAACCTAAAAAATGATTGTTAACTTGAAATTTTTGGAGTTTTTACCCCACGCAAATACAAATTTTAAGTTTTTTTTTTTCACTCAAGGGACTTGTAGAGACCAATTCTATAGAATTTTTCTCAATTAACCCAAAAAATTAGTATAATATGTGAGAATACTTGAAGTTGTGCAGAGGCCAGAGTTGCACCCCTTGGTACCGCCCCAGGCCAGGCCTATGTGGTAAAAAGCTTTAGGCCAAGTCGTCACTGTGGACGCCGTTCAAAAAAAAAGAAGTGACTGTTGACCAGGCTTTAGAGGAATGCTTGAAGGCCAACCAGCCCGCATAATCATATAGCAGAGAAGGCCTTCGGCCCAACATTTGCTTTTCTGTGCATTACGCAAGTGAGGTTGTAAGTACAACTTTTATGTAAAGGAAGTTGTGATACCCATGTTGATTAGTTGGCTAGGAGTTGGGTCAGTATAATAAAATTTAGATCAGGTGTACTTACCAGCTTACACGCACGTCGATAATTCTGAGGGTTCAATTCCATCATTCACTTGTAGTTGCCCAATTAAAACCGGAACAAAGATTCATATGTATTGTTCCAAAGAGTTTGATAGAACTGAGAGATTTCGAACTTACGTTAGTATAACCACCGACCTTAGTATAAATTCTTCTTAATGTGACTAGAGAAAACAAATACCAATTGATCTCTTGCTCCGCAAAGTCCTTGATTTTCCCCTCTTCGTCACGTCGCAAACAAGAATGGGGAGTGGGGATAGGGACATAGGGTACCATAAATTTGTCACGACGCGATCCATTGCTTTTCCTATTCACGAAGAATGAATGACGAATCAGAATTTGGTATATCTGGAAAACATTTATCCAAGAGAAAAAATTATTGGGTGGTCTTGGGGTATTCGAGGTGGCGCTACGCAGTCTCGACCCTGGGCCTAAAGCTCGCCAGGCAGTGGTTTAGGGTCCCCCAGAACCCAAAATAAGGGGCTCCTCTTTTTATGGGTTTGTATAATGTATTACTGGTTTTTAAGTCCAATAGACACTAAGTAGGCCCCCAACTAGCTTCAATTAAGTTGGCCCATTAAAAACCAAGGGTCCAAATCTTTTTATGAGTCCAAAAGTGGAGCGTTTCTAAAGGGAAAAAAATTGAAAACTACATAAAACAAAACCTCAAAACAAAAAACACATTTCTCGGGTTCCACTTCCATTCTATATTCTTATTCTCATTCTCTCTCTTTGTTGCTTGCGTAATGTGCCCTAAATTTCCAAGTCCAAATTCAAAATTAAATCAATACCCAAAAATATTGTTAGCACAAAGGAGTTCTAAGGGTTAACACGTAATATTGGGCAAAGTAGTATCATTTTCAATTTCGGCCTAAGTTTTCTTTCGTCCAGAGCTACGCCTTTCATTCTAATTCAACCAACATGTATGCATTTGTTTTATTGAATTGTACTTTTATCTTTTGCAGCAAAAGTAAATTATGCAAGTTTGATTGGTTATTTGCCTCTAAAAATACAATGAGAACAATGTTCAAGTGATACTTATTACAGTAATTATTACTCCCTCCGTCCCTTTTATAGTGTGTACATTTCCATTTTGGGTTGTCCCTTAATAAGTGCGTGTTTTGAAAAGTTAGTGGGTACATTTCCTATTTTGCCCTTAAAAGTAGATTCCTTTTTAAAAAGTTAGTGGGTATTATTATATCGTTAAGGGTAAGTAATGGAAAGTATATGTAAAAGTTGTAAAAGTTGATGTGAGAGAACAATAGTTGAAATTTCCAGGTAACACATTTAAAAAAGGACGGAGGGAGTATAAGGTTAAGTAATTTTTGGAACTTTGATATTCAAATTCTTCTAAGTCTTTTGGGACGATTTGTATCTTTTGGAATTATAGTATTTCTTTAAATGTGAAGAGCTCGATTTTGCACTTAGAGCCCCGGAAATCTCAAGGTTGGATTTGGCACCGTGTTACGAGAATCTACTATATTTCTGTATATGTTTAATTAGCAAAAATATGATGAAAACTGTTGAGGGCAATGTTAGGCTTTATCCTGAGCTTTATTTTTTTATTCAAACAAAAATTATGGCTTGATTCAATGCAGTGATCTTTAAATAAAAGCCTTTGAGAAAATTTTCATAATCTGAATCATTTATCTTTTAAATTGTAATTTTTATAATATTTGAGTGAAAAATCAAGTTGTTTGGATACCAGTAGGAGCATAATCCGTTAGTGTAAAATAAAATATTTTTCGGAAGAAGGGGTGGCATGTGCCACCCCGCCCCACCACTTAGTTCCACTAAAAAAATTATGTTGAGCCCAGAACTGAATGTATGAAACCACGTTAATTTATAGTGGAGAAGAATATTGGGACACTACGTGAGATGCCCTAGAACCACATAATAATTACTCGTATCCCTGGCGGCTTGTTATTGAAGCAATTTAGTGATTCAGAGTGGGGCCATAATGTTGGGCCGGGGGACCGCCCCAAGGTCGGCCTTGACTTTTCAAGGGCTTAAAGCGATGATAAAAAAATAGGCCCTTTATGAATTCTTAGATAAGCGTAAAATAAAAAATAAAAAAAAATTCTCCAATTTCTCAAGCCATTTGTAGCTAACAGTGTCTTGCTTTCACATTGCACAAAAAATTTACAACGAAAGCAATATACTTTGTTGGAAGTACTTGAATATACAAAGCACCTCCTATCTTACTTCTCTCCATTTGACAAACGACGGATGTAGTGAAAGGAAGTGAAATGCCTAACCTCCATATCCTTAGAAAATTAATCTCCATCTCTTCTTAAAGGCTCTTTTTCTACTACAAAGTCAATGAAATTTTGATCAATCTTGGCCCAATTATTCAGATCATCAATGTCTGTAGGTCCATATTTACAATCCAAATCTCGTTATTAAAAGAGGGCTGATGGGCTGTTTTTGAGTTTATATATACATGAGACTACTACATATGGGAACTCTAAAAATTAGCCCTTTTTTGTGGGCCTAAAGCCCAGGCACCTTGGGTTTTAGCCCCGGGCTGGTGCTGGTCCGACCCAAGAAACACACTCTCTTAAATTGCACTCATTATATAGCCTTTCTGTTTCAATATTGTACATATTTTTTTTTGAAAAGTTCAATATTGTACATTGTACAGCACAAATTCACGTAAAATACATAAATCATACTCTGACTTCTTTAAATGTTTGGGTCTAATCCATTTTGAACTTATTTTAAATCCATGTAAACTTATATGTATATTGTTTAATGTGGGTTGACCCATATATGACTCATATTATAATATGGACAGTTGAATTTGGTAACAGGTCGGCAAGTTTGGGCGAGTTCATGGGTCGGGTTAGAAATTGTCATCTCTAATTGAACTTTTTTCTCTCTTGATAATCGGATGTCTACGCCAGCTTGCGCACACCTCGACTAATTCCGAGGCCCTGGAAGTAATGACCGGGCATACTCCAGTGGCTCCAAGAGTTTGCTGGACTGAGTTACTTATATGAAATTACTCTGTTCTACTTCTAATGCAAGACTAAAGCATATAAAATTATTTTGTTTAAATATTTAGGCAATTCGATACCCATGTGCTTATTTCAAAAAAATTAAGAAAAATATAAAGGGAAATGCTAACGGGTGCAATGTTGCGCTCGTTAAGGGTATAAAAAGTACATTTGTGGGTCTCACTTGTACTTTAAAGTACAAGTGTGACCCAATAAGAGTATTTTTTTGTACCCTTAATGAGCGCAATGGTGCGCCCGTTAGCAAGACCCAAATATAAATGTCCATGAAAATTTCTTGAAAAATTTACTAAATTAAACCAAAAAATTATTACATCAAAGGAGATTAGCATATATGCTAAGGGGGTGTTCCGCTAATGACTTTTTTTAATTTATTTTTTATTTTTTATCTTTGGCTAAAAAGCCAATAAACCTTCTTAAAGGGAATGTGTTGACTTTTTATAGTTTTTTGGGGTTAGTGGAATAAAATAGCTTTTGGCTTTAAGCTAAAACCGACTTTTTTTTAGTGGAATAAGGTCTAATTGTATCAATAGTACTGCTGAAAATTATATAACATCGAAATTATCTATATATTTTTCGGCTTGTTTGTATTAAGGTTAATCAACACAAAAAGAAAGAAATCTAACAGCAAATCGAAAAAAAGTAAAGCAGCGTGTCAAGCATCATTCACGAGTTGTAATACAAGCCTATCACAAACATTCTATAGTTTTAGCATTTCTTTGGAGTTTTTTCTAAATTGGATCATTATCATCATATTGTAATCCATCTTTCAACTTTTTAGTATACACGTTTGCCACCATTAAAGTAAAATTCTGGTTTTGTCTATATTTGCCACCACTATTCATATAGCTAGACACGCTCCTTTCTTTTTTTTTTCGGTTTATTATTATTAGGTTTCTTCCTTTTTGTGGAAAAAAATCTAATGGTGGCAGGTCTACATAATTTTACGATAATTTTTTTATTTTAACATAATAATAGCATTTTTTAAAAATCTTTGTGGTGGCAACCCCTACCACTTTTCCACCTAGCTCCATCCTTGCCAATCTGTGCATGCGGGCCCATTACTTTCCACTGTGAGAATAGGAGGAGGAAGAAGAAATGGGGTAAATAATAAATGTAAAATATAATGTGCTTAAAAGTGTAATTTCAAAAAGGTCTATGGTGAGGACTTATCAGGGAGAAGAAACGGGTGAAATGGGTAAATAAGAAATGTAAAATAAAAATGTGGTTAAAAATATAATCTCCGAAAAGTACCATCTGTTTTTTTTTTTCGAATATGACAGAAGAAGAAAAGGTTTTGTATGGTATGGAGTACTTTTTGGTTTTTACCCTACGCATGAATGCGCCTGTTAGCATTTCCCATTTTTTTTTATAAATCTAATTGATGGCTAATAAATGTAGTCCTGCATAACCGATCAACCAATATATTTCTTTTTCTTCTGCGATTGATCTGATTCCTGCCTGTGTACACATTCACTGTCAATCACAAATATGTGACTCATTCCACTTTATTTCTATACTGAGGGGAGTTCTCCAATAGATTTTATGAACATTTGATAAAATCAAGCTTGATTTTATCCATTCGTGAAGAGATTTTATAGAATCTCACATTTTTGCACCAACAAAAAGTGAGATTTTATGAAATTTCTTCACGAATGGATAAAATCAAGCCCTTGATTTTATCGAATTTTCGTAAAATCTATTTGAGAACTCCCCCTGACTCGCTACGCTTAGTAAATAAAGAACAAATTACAAACTCGATACAATACAGAATGCACAAAAATATGTGTGATTTGGCAATGGAATTGTCAACCATAAAGGAGCTCGACTTTGTGGATCATAAGCTAGTTTCTTTCAATTTTCGAACTTCTAACTCTGACGCAAGCTTTTCTTTATTTGTTTTTTTTTTCATTCCTTACACCATTGTTACTTTATTTCGTTAATACAAGTAGCATTTGGTTCGTTTCTTGTTCTCATGACTCATATACAACCTTTCCAGATTGTTGTAACACAATCATTGTTCATTCAGAAGTCACAAATCAGGTCCTACGGTCTTATTCTCGTTTAGGCCACGACACGGTTTTGACATGTCTATTCACACATCTGGTTATTCATCGTTTTGCTGAGGGGCTGACAATTCCCTGAATGTTTTTTTCTTGAGCAACAGCTTCATTCCTAGTATATTTTTGTGATGAAATCTCTCTAATATCTTTGGACTTTGAAATGAAATTACCTTTGGTTAAAAAAAAAAGAAAACATTGACAGTAGATCCACTTGTAAATCACGTGGAACCAACAAATAAATTCGGTCCAAGTACAAGAGAAAATTGCCGTTCAAATAAAAAACAGGAATACTATATAAGAGGAATTTCGATCCAAAAAGGAAATCAAGTACTAGCACAAGACTGGCTAACAAACACAAGCGGGGATCAATGGGGGCCAGCTTGGGACATGTGGGGGCACTGTGAGGCTAGCTTGTTTGGACCGTAGCTTAAAAGGTAACTATATGAATCTTCTGGAGAGTTCGATCAATCATAGGACAAACGCTGGCAGCATGTTTTGTGCGTACTGAAATTACGCGGAAGCTTAAAAACATCCTCCGGGGTTGAATAGAACTAAATAAAAAATTAATTAATTTTTTAATTTTTCTTTTCTTTAATATTTTTAAAGAGATTAAACAACTAAAACATATAATAAAATAGTAAAAAATAAATCAAGAGACAACACACGCGATATACATGGAAAACCTTAGGGTTCGAATAACCTAAGAAAAAAACCCCGGCCTAGTCTACTATTTTCTATTAATTAAAAAGAGAGTTACAGTGCGAAATAGATTACCTCAAGCCTCACCCTTAATGATGAACGGTATGCGGAATAAACAGGACAATCAAAAATCGTTCGGGTGAACGTAGAGTTAAGATTGTCACAAAATGCTATGCATGAGTTGATTTGATTATCAACTCATACAAATAATAAAAATACAAGCTCTCAAAACACTTGTCAGATTCTTTCTTTTGGAAAAGTGTAGAGCGTCGTCTTACCGAAAGGAATATGACGTGTATTTATATGAAAAGAACATCCCAAAAGATGGATTGCCAATTGAATGAAAATAAAATCCAATCAAATCAGCCGATTACCAAGTCCTCACAATAGACCACGTTTTCTTTCATTATTTGCTAAGATTGGTAATGCCGAAAATCTCTCCATGTTATGTTATATGTAAGTTATGTGTTTGGAAGGAAAAATAAAGTTTTGATGGAAAAAGATAAAACTTGATTGAGTACTGTATACTATATATACTATAGTAATACCCGGAAATTCCTAAAGGGTATATAGGAAACCTAAAAGATTTGAGAAATGGAATTTCATAAATTAAGCATGTGTGTGGGTCAAGAAAATAATTCCCTATTATTTTATTTTTTTTACCAATTTAAAACATCTTAAAACATCATAAATAAAAGATGAACATATAAAAATGCTATGTATGAAATGCCGTGATGATTTTTACCTTTGTCGAATTCAACTGGCTTCACAGGATCAAAAAGCCGAAGACAAATGAAGGAGCATCGCGCGAGAAACTACCCGCGAGAAACTACCCCCTATTCAACTTACCCATTACAATTCAAAGGAAATAGAAAATTAATTGAAACAGGGTGTGTTTTGAACAACCCCGGAAAATGCCAATCTAAAATAACTAACACGTACAAGCTGAATTTCCATTTCGATATTTTTGATATTGTTACTACTATTTTTAGGCTACAAGTTGTTAAATCAAGTAATCAACAAGTCATTCTCCTAACATACATTAATTGATTTGATAACTTATGCTCAAAGAATATAAAAAATACCATAATCGAAATTCAGCCTTGACTGGAAGTGGTAGCCACCAATGATGGTACCGAATTCTATTCTAAACATTTACAGATGTGTTATGAGCAGTTCAACTGTAATGGTCTGAATTTTCGACCATTTTTTTTTTCGACAACCTTCTATTGTCAATCCACTGGGCTGATGACAAGGATCATGGAAGAGTTAACTTTTGCGCAACGGTAAAATTTTCCTTTTTTCGAATAAGTAATATTATCTTAAGATAAAAATATTATTTGAATTATTTTTATTATGATAATTTATCCCTAATAAACTCCTTTATTACATTGAGGGGCTGTTTGGATGGAGCTAAAGCTCCCCTTCAACAGTTACCACCACTTTGCCTAAGTTTGGCAACCAAAACTCTTCCCTTGATTATCTTTCACCCATGAGAGGCTTTCTCCCTGATAATTTTTGCACACCCCTTGGCCTCCCCAAAACTTATCCGGAAATAGAGGGTTGGATTTTTTTACCATAATACCCCTCCTTATCCCCCTCCTCCATCAGCGAACACAAACCAAATAAAAATCACAGATTAACACTTCTCCAAATCTGGTTTCAGATTCACAAAAGAAAAAAAAAAATTATTTAAAATTTGAATTTTTTTTTACATTCCTAGAAATCAAAAGAAAATTGAAAACAAGAACCAAACCGGATAATGCTTTGCCCCTCCGACCTTCGATTGCCGAACTTCCAAAACGACCGTCACAATAGACATAAAAAAATATACCCTTTTTCGTCAGTGACCGTCATCGTCGGTTTGTGCTTGTGATCTTTACTTCGACATAGACCGTCGTCGAAACTTGGTTGATAATCTTTACCCTTTTTGACTTGGTTGATGACTCGGTTTGGCCCAGGATTTGGTTGATGCAGAGAGAGAGAGAGAGAGAGAGAGAGAATTAAAGTTGGGAGTGGGAGGAGGAGGGGGGGTTGATAATGGTAGGTGGGTTTTGATCCGATATAAGTAAATCTTTTCTTTTTTGATCAAGGGCTTTGATTTAATGGTTCATATCCAATCACTTTGATCTAATGGCTCCACCAACCTCTTTGTCCATGCAATATTTATTTGCAGTATAGTTCTCTCTTTTTTGGATCTAATGGCTGGTATCCAATCAAAGTTAACTTCTCCACCAACCTCTGTCCATGCAATATTTATTTGCAGTATAGTTCTCTCTCTTTTGGTTCAAAAAAAAGATTCATTTCACTTTGGTTACAACTTCTATAGTTTTCTTTGCAATATATAAACAAAATATTTTTTAAATAAAATTATTAAAAAAAATTAATTTTCAATGAAATAAATTTATATAGCTTCAAATTGTCCAAAAATAATAAAATAGATTAAGTTTTGCAATTGTATAATTAATTTAATGCATAATCAAGTTTGGGACACCACAAGGGCAAAAGAGCCATTTGATAGTTTTTTCCATCATCCACCCCCTTTTATCCACCCCATTTTATAAAACATCAAAATCAAGTTAAAAGTTATCCCCTGTTTAATCTCGCATCCAAATCAAGAGAAAAGTTACCCCTGTTCAATCCCGCATCCAAACTATCTAATTTTTTATCCCCCTGCATAAACATCACATCAATGTGGGCCAACCCTCCAAAAATAATACCCCCTCTTATCTTATCCCTCTCTATAAGTTATCCCCCCTAAATTAATCCTCCATCCAATTGGGCCTTAGGACCTTTTAATTTCCTAAGCTGTCACTTAAGGTCTTAACACTTTCAAAACCCAACCTAATCAACCTCCATCTCCTCTACCCATCACCATCATCACCCTCTCTCTCTCTCTCTCTCTCTCTTCCTTCCCAAAATTTGGATGAACAACCCCCTCCTTCCCAACAACATCATCACAAACCACATCACTACGTTATCTATTCCAACTTCTATCACCCATCAACCATCAAATCACCACCGTCCTCACCACCCTTACCTTATCACCTACAAACCGGCCTTATCCTCACCCTATCCCTGCCACCATTTACATCATCATCATTACCACACCACACCATGTCACCTCCATATGAGCTTGTTTCCCAACCCTCCACTTCTCCTCCACTTATATAAAGGCCCAAGCTCATCTATCCCACTACATAAATACAACCTCCCAACTCAATAAAATACAAGAGAGAGAGAGAGAGAGAAAGCTCACCTCTGATGGAGTTCTAGAGATGAAGAGAGAGAAATGGGCTTTCACTAACATCAACGGTCAACCAAAATTCGTGCTACACAACTTCTCACCCATATCCTAGGTTCATAAACACACCTACCGGTCAAATCAACTGAAACTGAGAAACCACATCCACCCCCATTTCCGCCAAACCACTGTTTAGCCAAGTCTTTGGAATAGAGGTAATGTAGACTTTTCTTACCCTCTCTAAGTATATATTTTGATCCCTATAATTGATTTTTAATGTTTAGAGTGGAAGAAAATTGATCCATGCATCAAAACACGTTCTCCAAGATACATACTCTGATTTCAGTACTGGTTGGTATCGGTACCATTCCCATCAGTACCAGTACCTATTAGGGGCGTAAAATCACCGGGCCGGGCCGGGTTTGGACCGGGCTTGTACTAGATAATAACGAGAATTGTCCATTTCCAAGCCCTGCCCATTAATAATTGGACTTCATTTAATATGCCCAAGCCCGACCCAATTAAAATTTTAATTTCCCAAGCCCGTTCAACAAACCCATTTATTTTTCTCAAGTATGGTGTCACAAACTTAAATTAATCAACCATAACAACTACAAGTACAATTCACAACCATAATAATATACTTAAAGTTCTAAGTTCTACCAAAAATATTAGTTTAAATTAGAGTGCAATTAAAGTATGCTAAAAGATGGAACTCTTACGTGTAAAAACTTCCCTCGAGTATCTCTCCTCTAAAATCACACTTCTTCACAGCAGATCTTGTAGAGCATAATAAAAATAAAAGGAAGAAAAAACTATGAGCTATTACTATAAAGACAGTAGTTTAAAGACAGTAGTTTAAGAGAAAAAACGTCAAAGATTTGTTAAGTTGCTATTACTTCAAAGGTATTCTCTACGTATGTACGACCTGGAATTCATCTTCATCAATGTCACTTTCATCAAAATAAATAATCCCTAAACAGCTAGGTTCCAGTGATAACATATACATATAGGATTAAAATAAAATTATTATTTAAATCGGGCCGGGTCGGGATGGGCATTAGAGGAATTTTTCAAACCCGACCCAATTAGTAAACGGTTTTAAATCTCAACCCAGTCCGGCCCCATGAGACTAAATATTTTTCCTAAACCCTAAAAAATTGGGCTAGGTTGGGTGGGCTACCGGGCCAGTGTGCACTCCTAATTCTAAGTTTATCAAAATGACCCCGAGGCAAATTGGTACCAGTACAACCTGATCAAGTACCGATACCACGTGTTGGTCCTTGAGGAATGTTAGATTTTATTACACTTTACACTATTGTGCATTAGATGTATATTAATTCAACCCAAAAATTTGATTCCTTACACATTTACCTAGGTTTATCATGTTGGTTTAAATTACATTAATGTTTGTCCACAATAACTAATTGTAAACCCTTAAAATCTTGATGTTATTTAATAAATTATATTAGTTGTAATTAAATATTCTAAATTACTATATTACCCTTAGTCTTTCACATTTATATACGTACAATTTTTTTTAAAAGACCAAAGCGCCGTTATACTTAAATTTTGGATAAATTAAACTATATATATATATATATATATATATTTATTTTTTTTAATTACTGGATTACCATCGCTTTGGGATAGTTACCAAAAAAACCCTAAACTCGAATGTTTACCATAATACCCTTATGCATACTCAAATTACTATTTTGTCTCTACATTTTGTGAATTACCAAAATAACCTCCACCGTGATATAATTACCAAACTACAATTTTACTTAGTCAAATTATCATATTTCCCTTGTAGGTACATAAATCACTATGCAACTCCTACATTTTTATAAACTATAAACAAAACCACCCTTATACTTTGCTATATTATGATACTACCCTTACACAGTATTAAATTAAACACCCCACCTTTGAATTCAACAAATTTACGTATAAACCCTATTCTATTAAAATTACCAAATTATCTAAGGTTCACAAAATTATTAAATTCCCCTCGATGAGATAAAATTCATAAATTGCACTTATGTGCCAAAACACCGTGAACCTAAAAGTCACAAGGACAAATCCGAACAATATAGGTGCTATTTGTCCACGTTTTAAATTGTTATTATTGTTTTTCTTTGCGATTACTCTATTGAACATGAACGATGATGTTGAGATTGATGGATTGGACAAATAAGTTTAATGGCTAGAGAAGGTACTCTGAAGATCACATAGACATGGATAGGTAATGAAAAGAGGAACATGCGTAAGTAATTGTCGGATCTTATCGAATTGATTTATTTTGTGAAAGCGATTGGTGGTTAATGTTCTCATGCACTATTGGAGTTAACGTATTATCTAATAGTTGCCCTATGTACATGGAGTACCGAATAGTTGGGCTATGGTACTTAATGTACAAAATCTTACATTCGCACTATGGTACTAGATATATAGTATTATAGTTGCACTTTGATATGAGATATACCGAATTATAGATGCACTATGGTATACAGAATCATATGTGTTTCTCTATACTGTGGTGTTCTGGGTGGATTAGTTGGTTTCCTCCTGATAGTAGTTCAGGAACGTAATTAAGTAGAATCACATGAATGACTTAGACCAGTGGTTAGAAAAGGAGAGTATTACTCAAGGTTGAAAATCTAGAAGAACACTATGATGAAAGTTGGGTAACATATCAAATTGCATGTTCCGTATTCTTCAAATCTTTATATTAAAATACGAATTAATTGTAATATAACGGTTAGTGGGTAAGAGTTACATATTGAGTGATTTATTGTTCACGGTGCTATTTTTGGCCCTGACATCTTACATCAGGTATCGAGAAAGGAGGAGGTGAGTAGTACTACCAGAATGAAGACCGTGCTTTCAACCTGGAACCAGTCACAGATTGAAACCTTAGCCCAAATCCGTAGAGTTCTCTGTTCATTTCAAAACTATATACTTTGGGAACAATGTAATCTTATCCATACACCTTAAGATTAAGAGGCTTGTGGAATTGAACGTGGCTGCCCTCTTCGCCCCTTGATTTCAGCTTATTTACGCCTGATGCCATCGGGTCGATTTTAACTTATTTACGCATTATGCCACTGCACTTGCACCCCACGCTTCTCCTCTCTTCCATGTTTTCCTCTTTTCGCTTCCAGAATACGCGTATTGGGTTCAACTTTGTCCAGGTGAGATTAGAGAAGAACCAGCAGCAGCCTGATCAGGTACACACACACACTCTCTCTCTCATTTCCTTTCAGCGCCCAAAAGCAGAGACAACAAGCCCTAGGTGACTGATTTGTATTTCAATTTTGCCAGACAAACTCAAGATTGATACTCATGTGGTCAACTTCTCTCTCTACTGGTACTGGTATGATTCATTGAACACACAAAACACTGTCTAGGTATTCTAGGGTTAGGTGTTGTGATATTCGATCAGTCTTTTCAATTTTTTCAGTTGAGAATTAGGGTGGACTCCTTTGTGCCAAAATTGAATGATTAGCTGCTCAAATTAATATCATCTGCTGAACTTTTTGTATAAGAGACAAAGTTCTTTTTTTTTTTTTTTTTTTTTTCTATTCTGGATATTGTACATGAAAGCTGAAATGGCGTGTTTAGGTTGGAAGTA
>JAXBDA010008489.1:0-14711 GCA_036023075.1 Gaultheria prostrata | reverse complement strand
AAATAGAAGTATAAAAAACTTAATAATCATTCCATTAATTTAAAGATATTACTGAAACATCACTCTTCTTGTATTTTTAATGCCAAAGGCAAGTAGTTTAACCCATAATAAAATTTTAAAAAATTCATCTTTATCATCATTTTGTTGGGTCTTTTACTTAGGGCTTACATTTGAATTGGACCGTCAATTTTATTGGCCTTTTTTCCAGTAATTTTAAAATAAGTATGGGTGTACAAAATTTACTCCCCAAAAAATAGGTAGTAGGCTGATTGCAATTTTGTCCTTAAAAGTTTATAACATACTCCGTAGATCGGCACTACGCTGATTTCAATTTTTTCTTGCAAATTAATTTTTTTCCTTGCAAATTAAATTGTGCCAATTCTTTCCTTGTTACAAAACAAAACAAGAAAACCAACTTTGTCCTTGCAGTTAGCCAGTTAGGTTATTCTCGAAATCCGTTTATAGCCCAAACGAGGAATGGGGATAAAGATTTTGGGAAAAATTAACCCGGGTTCATCCTTATTCGGTATTTGGTTCTCCCTTTATAGCTAAACTGTTTAGCCGGGCAGATAGCACGCATCGTTAGCTTATTCGGGGTGAGTGAAGTTACAGACGGACCCCCAATCCCCTCAAATTCTTTCTTGTATTCGGTATCTTCCTTTTATATATTTGGTAAGATCACTGTAGAAACAGATTTTTGTACATTGTAGCTTTGTGAAAAAAGGTGTAACTTTCAGTGCAATTAAACCAAAAGCTCCTCCACCTTCATTGATGTTTCCCATGTGTTTACCCTAAAAATGAAAAAATTGACTTCAATGAAAATATTGGAAGTATAACAACAATACAAAATATAAGTATGAAAAACTTAATAATCATTCCGTTAATTTAAAAATATTACTGAAATATCACTCTTCTTGTATTTTTAAGGCCTAAGGCAAGAAGTTTAACCCATAATAATTTTTTTTAAAATTCATCTTCATCGTCATTTTATTGGGTCTTTTACTTAGGGCTTACATTTGAATTGGACCGTCTTTTATTGGACATTTTCCCAGTAATTCCAAAATAAGTAAGTACAATATAAGGGTATACAAAATTAATTTACTGCGCAAAAAATTCGATAAATAAAGGAACCCAATGCGGTCGCATCATTGACGTCTGCTCAGAGCTGGCCCAATAAATTGGCAGTAGGCTGATTGCAATTTTGTCCTTAAAAGTTTATAACATAGATCGGCATTAGGCTGATTTCAATTTTGTCCTTACAATTTAAATTGTGCTAATTCTTTCCTCATTACAAAACAAGAAAACCAACGTTGTTTTTGCGGTTAGCCAGTTAGGTTATTCTCGGAATCAGGGGCCATTTGTTGCCCAAACGAGGAAGGAGAATAAAGATTTCGGGAAAAGCTAACCCGGGTTCATCCTTATGCGGTATTTGGTTCTCCCTTTATACCCGAACTGTTTCGCCGGGCAGATAGCACGCATTGTTAGTTTATCCGGGGTGAGTGAAATTACAGAAGTACCCCGAACCCTCTCAAATTCTTTCTTGTATTCAGTATCTTCCTTTTTTATTTTTGGTAAGATCACAAATAGAAACAGTTTTTTGTACATAGTAGCTTTGTGAAAAAAGGGTGTAACTTTCAGTGCAATTACACCAAAAGCTCCTCCACCTTCATTGATGTTTCCCATGTGTTTACCTACAGTCTTGTCACTGTATTGTTTCCTTCTTTATCCTATATATCAGAGTGTAGGACAGTGTATGTGTATGTTTAAACAGAGTAAGAGCAACTCCAAGAGCCTCTTTACATCACCCTTGTTGGCTATTGTAGCTAGCCACAACACATTTTCATTGCTCCAAGAGGCTCTTTACTTGCCTAGGCAATCTGCCTTCAACCCTTTTCATTGGCTACTAGTAGCCAGGACCTTCCGCTAGCTTGGTATGTACGGTTATGACCCACTCCTCCTTCTCTCTCCTCTCTCCCCTTTTCTTCTCTTCTCCGTCTCTCTTCCCTCTCTGTATTTCCGATCGTCGCTGTTGATTCACTCCTCTAAACCACCACCACCGGTCCACAACCCCGCAAAACTTCTACCTCTCTCTGTACGCGATCACAATCGGAGCTTGGTGAGATGAGAATCAGAACCAGAACAAAATCTTAAATCAAACAGGTAAAGGCTCTCTCTCTCTCTCTTTGCTGTTGTTGATGGGTATTTAGATCCTTAAATATGATTCTGTTGGGGTCTAGTAGAAAAACATTCCTAGTAGGAGTATTGGGTTGTTCGATCCACACACCAAGAGTGAATCAATTAGAGATGAATAGAAGAAACAGGGACCAATTGCAGATGAGGGTTTCAATTACATTTTTAGTATTTGGTATTGCATCGGATATCAGGGCTTCAATTTAGGGTTTCTTGTCCCTTTGATGGCCTAGTCCCAATTTATCAGTCAAATATGAAACAAGATAGAAATTGATGTTCTAAATATTAAAGATGACGTAGTACAACCAGGCAAAAGCCTTACAAGAGTGGAGGAACATATTAAACTAATGCAAAAGCCATAAAAGTCTTATTCTGGAAACATGATAAAATAAACTACTACATGAACCTATTAAGAATTAAGAATCTCCGTGTAGTTGCCACAAGTGCTGAACTAGGTCCTCTTGGAGTTGTGAATGAATCTCCCTATCCCTGATGCGACGATGCGCTTGAATAAATTCACATAGTTTAGTTGTACGCTCGTGGGAGACTGTGGCAAGAGGAGGGCTTTTGTAGGTTGTATCGTAGTCATAGTCCAACCCATCAAGCTCTCTCTCATCTTCAATAATCATATTATTTATGCCTTCATAATATCCTTAAGCACGGCTAGCATCCAAAAACGTGCTGGTCCACAAGGAGATGGGATCGTTTTGATAAATGTTGCCCACTTTGGGTATATACCATCGGCAAGATAATATCCCATTGAATAATGGTTCCCATTAATCGAGTAATTGCATGGAGGAGCACGCCCTTCAGCAAGGAGGGAGAATACAGGAAAGCGGTCTAGCACATTGATGTCATTATGAGATCCTGGCATGCCCAAAAAAGGCATGCCATATCCATAGATCTTTGGAAGCCACAGCCTTTAAGATAATAGTTGGTTCATGAATGTGACCACTATACATACCTTGCCAAGTGGTCGGACAATTCTTCCACTTCCAATGCATGCAATCAATGCTCCTTAGCATTCCAGGAAACCTACGTTCTTCACCCACCGCTAGTAATCTAGCCATATCCGCTTCATTTGGTGACCTTAAGTATTCTTCTGAATAGCTTGCAACCACCGCCTTGACGAACCTTTTTAAACTCTCAATTGTAGTACTTTCGCCGATCTTTAGATAATCGTCCATGCTATCAGCCGGTACCCCGTAAGCAAGCATCCTTATAGCAGTTGTAATTTTCTGAAGGGAAGACAAACCAATCATTCCGACAGCGTTTGGTTTTTGGACAAAGTATGGATCATAAGTTTCTACCGTAGAGTGGTTAGTGTCGTGTGGATTATTATTTTTGTTTGCAAGTGTCTTCAGGCAGGGGCAATCCGCTAGTCTATATCTATATTACGTTACACAACGGTTTCTCAAAATGTCTCTCTCACAATTGTCCCCCGTGGCACAATTAAAGATTGAGATTGATTCTTTAATTCCATCCAAGGGCTCTGATTCTCTTACAAATACAAAGTGCAGTCAAAAGGATGATAAGGTTTGAGGGCTAAGATTTAATCCATCCAAGGGATATTATTTATCTTGGTTCAAATTTTGAAAACCCATCAATTTCCTCCCTTAATTTCCAATTCTTCTTTCTCCGTGGCAACAAATATGGAAATTTGCTTATCTATTTTACTTGGCAAAATCTACAAACCACCTATTGGGTGGTCAAAGGTGCAATACACGCGCTTTTCAATTCGGGGAGAAAAACTCTGTACCTATTTGACATGATGTAAAGCACTAATAGTAACCAAATGACAATAACACCCTCTCTTCTCTACCAAATAACGAACTCACAATGGTCCACTCCTTTTTCTATTTCTTGTACACAAAAACATGGGTTTTTATTTTTATTTTCCAGGGTAGAAATGCTTAAACGGAATTAAGAGTTTCCACAACATTTTTTGTAATTTTTGGTTTTTAGTATTTTTTTCATCTTTTTTGTTAAATTCACATTTTATCTTTTTTGAAATAAATGATTTTACAAGTTACTTCATCCATCCTTTTTTTTAAGTGTATTGTTTCGTAAATCTAACTTATTAAAGAAACATCATTATTATACTTTCCACATCAACTTATACCTCTATTTTATATTTTTCACATCAACTTTTACCTTCAGTTTCAAAATTATCCCCCACTATTACACATTAACTCTTTGATCACTAACTTTTCCAAAGAACAAAATGACAATTGTACAAATTTTTACCCTAAACTTTTCAAAATATACAATTATTAAGGGACAACCAAAAAATGAAAAATGTCGACACTAAAAAAGGGACGGAGGAAGTATTTGTTATGAATTATTTTTGTTTTCTTTTAACTTTTTTAAAGTTTTAATAGTTTTTTACTTCCTAGTTTCCTTTTTCGAGATAAACCATTACTTCACAAAACTTAAAACAAAAAAAGTAAAGAAAATTTAAACCATTGTCAACCCCATGGGATTTGCAAAGTGGTTTTACTTTGAGATTTAGGGGTTTACTCTCATCTAAGATTTCAGGTTCAATTTCCCTTGCCAGCGAACTCTTGAGGTCACTAGGGGTTATGCCCGGTCATTATCTCTAGAGCCCCGAAATTGATCGAAGTATACGCAAACTGACTCGGACATCTGGTTATTAAAAAAAATGTAAAGGAAATTCTGGTAATAAAACTATAAAAAATTCGAAAAGGAATATCGAACGAAAAAGAAAAATAACGGGAGAGGGAGGGAAACTGTAGAAGATCAAGGGAGGGAGACTATAGAAGATCAAGGGTAATCTTGCCATTTCGAAAAGTAAAAACAATGCACTGTGACAATTTAGAAAATTTGGATGATAAAATAGTAAAGTACAATTTTTTAGTTCATAAAAGACATTGAGTTGATGGGAAAGAGGTTACTTTATTCTATGTCTCGGAACACCCATTGGGTGGTCACTAGCAAAACCCATTTTACTTTCCCTATTTGCATGTTCTCTCCCCCTCTCCTCTCCATTTCTTCTCTCTCTCTGTGTCTCTGTGTGTGGAAATAATGGAATAACTAGACTTATTTTTTCTCACACCCTAAATACTTCAACTTTTTTTTATTCAATTGCTCAGGCTTGGGCTTGCAAGATTCACTAGGTTATCACCTTCCCTAACCGTGACCATCTACCATTGGTTATAAAAGTAAAAGGTGTGTGTCTAAAGGCACGCTCAATTTGCTCACATTTTGCTTATGACGTTTAAAGCCATATTGAATATTGAATTCTTCGAGTCGTGCTTTTAGACACGAACATGCATTAGTAGCTCCATAATACATCTCCGATAAACATAGTTTCCTTAAATATATACATCCACGGGGAGCCATCGATTTATAAAACCCGTGCTATGCACGGGGTCGTGAATATCATAAAGTAAAATAGCAATAATTAGACGATGTGTTGTTGAAAATATAATAAATCTTTTGTGTATGTATTCATTGGGTTAAAAAGGCATCTTCGAGTACTACTTTATTAAAAATAACAAAAGAAAATAGCACACAAATGAAAATTATATCAATTACTCCTACCCTCTAAATTGTTACTATTTTTAAATGAATTTATTACATATACATTGGGATTGATAGATGTTTGCTACATTTTTTTTAATAGCAAACAAAAAATATATGTACTACAAACTAAAGCATACATAGGACACCACCGGTCTAAAAAAACTACGGAGCTCCGATGTCAATCCCAGTACTCCGCTCATGGAGGTGGGTGGATTGTGGCGAGAGCATAATCCAATATGAGAAATATGGATTGGGCTTCAGTTTAACTTCACCCTGTGCATAGCACGGTTTTTTCGCAAATGGTATGCTATACAGTAATTGAAGAAAGTATAGGAGAATGATGAGATTTAGGAATTCTAATTGGTTGTCTCAATTAATTATGGAATTAGGGTGTTCTAATTGATTGTATAAGTTATTCATACCGGAGAAATTCAATTCTGAATGGCATTCCCTTTTCCTAATTACGAATCCTTCCCATAAATTAGCTCTTCATTTCCTTGTTAAGAATGAACTAATTCAAATTCAAACGTAGAACTGTGATATTTTCTATTCCTTCCATTGCAAAAGTTTGTAAGGAAACATATAATATGAAAAGCTAAAACTCACTTTCGATCAAATTGAATAGTCATTTAAATGTTGTAATGGATTCAACAACTATCGTGGAGAAATTTTTTTTTATCACAAATGAATGAATTTTTTTAGCTCTGATACAAATAACCAAGTGAAATATCATTTAATTTCTCGTAATTTGCAAAACTTGTAGAATTAGAATGCTGAAACTAATCTTTGTAAGGAAAAGAAAAAGGACAAATGATTACTTTACACAAAAAAACAATTGTGATACAAACCCAATCTTGTCATGATCCCTGAAAAAATAGAACATCATGCATAACTTAGAAGTAAAATTAAAAAAACATTCAAATTAAAAAGAGGGAAGAAAATATCAACTGGAGTACTTACCTCAATCCATGAAGTGACAATCTGAATGATGATTACTATCCTTCATACGAATAAGTGGTCGCAAAGACTATGGGGCAGAATTGAATGATACTACCTTTTGCGAAAGCAATAGTAAAAAGTTTTAAAAGCAACAGTAAAAAGATTTTACTAAATGTTTAAGGATTTACAAATTGAAAATGAGAACAATGTGAGAGAAAAAGAGTTTACCATTTGTTTTTGAGACTATATGTGTATGATCATATAAACCATGGATAATTAGCCAGCATGTTGATGCCATTATTATTTGGAAAACAGAAAGAGCCTATATTCATCTTAACTTATACAATAGTAATTAGATTTTGAAAAGCTTTCATTTAGGATTTAGATTCCGATTGAGTTTTTTTTAACAAATCTTTGCTAGGATAGACTCTTTTACTATTTTGAACCCCACAAATCAAGGGGCAAAGATTCTTTGTTTTCTAATGGAAATAAAGATGCTAGAGATCAAATAAAATCAAAGATTTCTGGGTTTCAAATTTGAATTATAATTATGATTAGGTAACTTGTTTCACTTAAAATCATACACGACAAACCAATGAGTTCGTGCCACTTGTCGCGATGACAACCCTCCTCACGAAAAATCAACTTGCAATAATATATAAGATACGAGTGAATGTTAGCGTGTGCGAATTAGGGGTGGTTGGGTGTCTTCTTCTTCTTCTTTTTTGTCATTCGATATACATCAGTATTAGAGGGGGAGTTAGTGAGTTAGTCTAGAGGGGATCTACAAGGTATCCATAACCCTAAACCCCAAACGCATCTGCTGAGGCTCGAAACCTGCTCTCCCTTGTGGAAAAACCAGGAGATAACCGCTAGGCTACAAGCCCTTGGTTGTGGTTGGGTGTCTTCAGACTTTCTAGAAAACGATTGAAAAGCCACGTGATCCAGCACTGGATAACCACTCCCAGAGGCGCACACACACACATAACCCCCCCTTAACTCAAACCGAAACAGATAGCGTAACCATTTTTATGCGGAACTACTAGTAGTGTTTTTCTCCCACAAGATCCATCCTACTCACCAGAGAGACGCGTGCAAGCCCAACATTCCTCAACCTCCACTATGAACAAAGGGCAAAAAGCACACCCAAAAGCCCCTTCTAAACGAGGGAATCAAATTCCCCGTTCTGAAGATTATTTATTTCTCTGTTTTGGTATATTTCTGGTCATTGGATTACATGAAAATATTGAAATAAAAAACAAAACACACGCAATCGAACGATCCAAAATAATTCGGCACAAAGGCACATCAATTTTCAGAACAGAAGATCTCAGATGCTAAATGAGGGCTGGCATGTAAGCCTGAAGGGCTAGTTCGGTTGATTTGCGGATTTGCTTTCTATACAATTAATCACGGTTAGGTCGTAAGAGAGTAATTTCTTGTTAATTCCTTGATCCTGGCATGGATGGAGATATCTTTGATCAAACCAAATATGAAATTAATACAGATACGTGTAAATTGACCCGGACATCTTGATTTAAAAAAAAGAAAGAAGGAAAGGTTGGCATGCGGTTAGTGCCACGGCATTGTTGGTGGGTCCCATAAGTTTGAGGATCACTAAAAACAAAAATACACGACGTGAACCCTTTTCAATTCACATCTAAAAAGCCACATAATATAACCCCCCAACTACACATAGGCCATGTTCCTTTGGGTTTTCTAAAATCCGGTTCCTACTTTTTCTGGTGGGGCCACCCATATTTTTTATTCATTTTCTCTCTCCTCTCCATTTCTAGGAACTAGAGGCCCGGGCACACGCGGTGCGTGTGCAAGTCGAATTTTCATACAAATATACACGAAAGGTCAAACAATAACTCGTAATCTATTGTGCATATTTTTTACCATATTAAACCACCACATTTGCCATTGTATATCCATGGAATGCCTTTTAAGAACAGTGAACAAATTTGTGAATAAAATCAAAAGCAATAAATCCAACACATCTACTTTTCGAAAAACAGAAGAAAGCAAAACAAAATGAGGACTTGCTCTATTTGTCATGGAGAAGTTACAATAATAGAAGCATAAATACCAAAAGCAAGTAAGAAGATCAGAAATTTAGGCAAATATAAATGACCTCTAGCCATTGATCATGTGGCCATCTTCCTGCCACAGAAGAATTGGATGTGGGTTAGGAGTCTTAGGACCACGTAACTCAGGGGTTTTGGTCTCAGAACATGATTTGATCCACTGATTGTTTAATTCTGTCGCCGAGTACGTATAAATTGAATAGTTTTGGGTTATGATGGAACTTGGAAGATGCAGCAGGGAGGAAGAGTTGGGTTTTTAACGTGGAAGTGTCAGTTTCTTCTTCTTCCTTGATTTGTCTATCATGCCTTGCGGTTACCATAGGAAGCAGTAAGAAACTTGGAAATTCATTTACTATTTTACCCAAGCAGTTACGTAGACAAATAGTAACATTTGAAGTATAAATACAAAAAGTTGGCAGGGTAGTTTTGGAATATAAAAAGTATACACACACTCAAAAAAAGAGGACACCAAAGTGTTCTCCCTTTATATATTAGAATAGATGCTATTACAGTGAGTATACATACCCATAATTTTTGACCCAGAAAATACCCAAACACACACACAAGTGTAAGATCAAGCAGTTCACCATATACAGTTCCGCCTCTGATACGTGTAAGATCAAACATTCACAAGCAATGACACCTCATATTAAGAAGAGGAAAAAAAAAAGAAGCAACAAATAGCCCAGAAATTCTAAACCAGTTTACTCATCATATTATATATTTGGTCAACGATACTAACACACTAACAGTAAGTACTTATAGTCAACTACTATAAACCTACCGCTGAACAAATAGGCAGAAGCCCATATAAACCTATTCGAAGAGTGATTAGAAAAGCTTAATATTCACTAATTACTACTAACAGTTTTAGATTAGATGTAGATTAACTGGAACTAGGCAATGTGCCGAGCCAAGCCGGTGGCAGCATCCCTGTTTGCTCATGCACAGTCTGAAACAGTGGCGGCAGCATGCTATAAACTCCAGCAACGCCGTTCATTTTGCCGGCATCACTGCTTTCACCACCGCCGTTAGCACCGGACCAGACACTGATCTTGGGCTGCAGCCCTCTCACTGCTTCCGCGTTAATCTTCGCGATTTCTTGGAACACACCACCATTGATCATCATGTAGTCTCTGAGCGCGGCGTAGTTTCCATTGACTTCTTGGAGGAGGTTTTTCAAGTAGAAGCCTTGGGCTTGCGCTAGGGCAGCGATTCCGTCGGCTTCTTTCTGCTTGGCGTAGAGTGCGCCGTCTGCCGCCTGTTGTTGGGCATAGAACGTGGCATCTGCAATTGCTTTCTTTGCTTCAGCTTCCTTTTGCTGCTGGAAGAGAACAGCTTCAGCTTCTTTCTGTTTCTTGTATAGCTCCCAGTTTGCCTCTTGCACCTTTTCATCAGAGCAATATGTTAAGCAACAGAAGAGAAGGATATGTACTACTAAATGTGAAGAAAAGAACCAAACAGGCCATAATTAAACAATGTCGTGTAGAGGACTGCTATACATCACCAGTTCTAATCACACTGTATTATATATGATAATGTATCGGAAAACTGTATGGACCATGAAACTGAGTGAATCACACCCACACATTTCGTTTTCGGGGAAACATTTTCATGTTTCGTATCAAACCTCTAATTAATCAATTTTCTTTGGCAAAGTGGGTCCTTTAAAGTCAAAAGATCCTTTGAAGACTTAAACTTTGAAATTGAATTATTGAAAGTGGCTTGCCAAGGGGTACACTTATGGGTTGTTCCACTACACGACTTATTGGGTTCTTTGGCACTTAGTTGCACGAAGCGGGAGCGGGGGCGGGGGCGGGGACGGGAGCGCGGGAGCGAAGGTACCTAGAAGCTCCTTAGGTTGGGAGCGCCTATGTATATATATTATTAATATATTTTATATACTTCAAACCATCAAAATATATTTTAACTCCTATATACTTTTATTTATTCTGTTGCTTTTTCTTTCTTAATCTCTCTTATTCATTTAAAGAAAAGAAAAGAAAAGACTCTCAAATACCACACAAAAAACAGAACATTAATAGGCTCACTTATTACTGTTTACTACTGTCATTCACACATACCCATAAAAAGGAGGAAAATCCCATAGTCTTATTTATTCCCAACAGACGACACTTGTGCCAAGAAAAACAGATGGCACTTTATGGTTGGGCTAAAATTAGGTGATAAAAGCTGTAACACACTGGATAAAAACTATTTCAATCAGGTTTTTAACTTTTCACTGTTTCCTATCGTCTTCTCCCAAAGACTAAAAACACGCAGGATCTCGTCGGAATCTCTATCGAACATCGTCGGCATAAGAAAACACAGAGCAGGTCGTCAGAATCATCTAACGTACGTCAACGAGAACATCTCGCACATCGTTGACATCATATAATGCAAGTTACAGCACTTCGTTACAGATTCTTCTTCTTCGTTCAGATTTGTGTAATCGTAAGCTCCCATCTCCTTTCGGAACGCGATCCCGTCTCAAAGGGAGCGCGCTCCCGTCGCGTTTCTCACCGAGAAACGTCCTGGAGCGCCTTCGGTTTAGGCGTTTCCTGCAACTAAGCTTTGGCACGCTATACGAAACAAATCATTCTTCTCGCATACATCAACTCAAAAAGCCCAATAAGCCCATAAGTCGGTGAAAACTAGAACGACTTCTTATTGCAGTGACCAAGTACTTCGAATTGAAAACTTATACACAAACATAAAATCTGTTGCTATAACACTGTTCATTACAATTTCAGTGTCAATGCATTATCAATTTAAGCACCTTCATGATGATATTTCAACCTTCCTTAATCTCATCTAAATTGCATTAATATGAAATCGAATACATAATTGGACATCGTTGCATACCTTAATTTCATACTCCACACTGGCCTTGCTCAGGTGCTCAGCCTTGAGTTTCTCCGTCCGAGTCAATGCGTTCTTCTGCTCCACAGCCCTCTGCAACTCGGCCTCCCTCAATGCGACCGCCTTGGCCGACTCCACCTCTGCCAGTTGGGACAACTGCGCCCAACCGGCCTTCTTCTTCGTCAACTCAGCATTGGCCTCCGCCACTTCGGCCGCCCTCTGGTTTTCGAAAATCTGCACCTCTGTCATCACCCTGACCTTCTCCTTCTTCCCCTCTCCTTCCCTCTTCGTCGCTATAATCATTGTCTCGGCGTCAATCTTAGCCGCATTCTGTGTTGTCAGGCCTAGCCTTTCCTTTTCACCAATCGTACCTTTCATCTTTGCCTCTGATACATCAATCTATACAAATAGAGTTGAAGCAACAGTCAAAACACAATTCAAGAAAACAAAAACAGTTCGTTAGATCATCCTCATATGTGATGGTCAATGTACACATTAAAAATACAGAAAATTGTTGAAGATTGAGGAAGACACAGAAAGTTGTTGTCCAAAGACTCCAAACTCATATTCATCCTCGTTTGAAAACAAAAAGGGCCATGTTCCAAAAAGTGGATTCTTGGGCTTTTTGGTTTTTTATGGTTTATGAAACATGTCATTCTACACACATAAATCAACTAAAAGAGCCCAAAAAACCCAAGAAGCCAAGCTTAGTAGAACGGGGCCTAGATATCAAAATCCCACTCCAGGCGGTAAGGTCTTCTCAAGTTGCCCGCAAAATATCCCCCAACACAAGTTAGTTGTGGGCCTATAAGTGACGAAGACATGTTTGATGGCAAGGCATCATCAACTCAAAGACTAGAGAGACTGGAGTTTAGACAGTTGGATGCTCTGTTTGATTATCTTTACAAGCCTCCAAACGTAAAGTTCCGAACACAGGTATATCTACTGTTTCAAATGATCTTTTTGAATGGTTACTATAAATCATGTTAATAGTGATGGGTTTTTTTCAGCCGATAATTTGGATTAGCAGAGGACTCCTAAGGTTGAGGAATGAGGACGGACTAAGGGGTGGACGAGCATGGGCAACTGCCATTCAAAGTTTTAATTTTCCTTTGGAATCATAGTAGTTCTCAATTATGCCAAAATCATACGAGTTGGTACACCCAAGGTTTTTAAAATAATCTTAAACTCACCCATCCAAGATTTTTTTAAGGATTCCCAACACCTTGTATACTCTCAAGTTTCAACGGAGACTTGATGGTCAATTTGTGCAGATGGTGTCAACAAGTTCTCTACTTTTTGATGATTTTTTTTCCTTGACCTGTAATTTGGTTGCTAGGTTAAACTTACTTCTATAGTTTTCAATATATGTTGTTTTTTAATTAAAAAAAAAAAGGTGCTGTTTGACTGACTTGTATAAATTATTGTCTAGTTTGATGTAATTCTTATGATTTTTGTAAATTACATGGGCAAAATAAATTCAAAGGATTTATCACACATGGACACGATATATTTTTATATATTTTTATACAGTAGGATTCATATTACATGGGCACATTTTTTTAATAATAGGATGTCTGTTACATGGAGAAAATTCTAGGGTTAGGGGTTTTTTTTTTCATGTACAGAATACTACTAGGATAAACCAATTGACATTGAGATTTCAGAAGACAAAAAGTACAGTAGAAGAATGTAGGTACGTACCCTGGCTTGATTAGCAGCCTCCATCTGAGTCTTCTGGCCAAGGTAAGAGAAGTACTCGTGTCCAGGCACATCAACCAACTGCTTAACATTAGCATTGTAAATATGAAGCCCAAACTGATTCAACTCCAACTGAACCTTATCGAAAATCTCATGCTTAAACTCTTTAGTCCCCTTAAAGATGGCCTCCATGGTCATCGAGGCAGCGAGTACCCGGGTCTCGCCCTCTATGACTCCCTGGACAAGCTCGTGGAGGTGATTGGAGTTTTTGTCGTGCGGTGAGATGAGCTTGGCGAACTTGAGCATGCTCTCGGGGTCGTCGACGCGAGGGCCGATTGTGAACACTGCGGGGAGGACGAAGGGGAGCTTTTCGGCGCTCATGGCTTGGACTTGGAAGGTGTAGTTGACAGGGGAGATGTCGACCCTTATGGATTTTTGGCCTGGCCATATCCACTTCTTTTTGGCTAGCCTTATGTCTGATATACCCCAGCCTGTGATCGCTAGGAGCTCCGATGGACCTGCTACCCAGTACATGTTTGATAATTTGACCTAGAGAAGAAGAAGAATTATGAAAGACAGAGAAGGTATGGGAATGTGTCTGTGCCTCTGTGGTGTAATTTATATAGGCATAGGGATTGAAATTGGGGAGGTCTATTAGGAAATGGGGTTTGTGTTTGTAAGAATTCTAACCCAAATCTTATCCCGTAACCAATAAATCCGGTCCATTCCGGAGATTTTTAGGTTTTTATGATTTTCTATTTTAATTTTTTTACGTTTTTCAAGAGAGGTTATTCTCCTCTTTTGGATCAACTAAAAATTAAAAAAACTAAAAAGACAAACAGAAAATTAATGGAATTGGAGAGTTCTATTTTTTATTTTTTGGATCAATATTGGAGAGTTCTATTTGGAAAAGGGGTTTAGCATCACAATCAAATTCCATTATTTAGGTTTGCCTTTGCATGAGTTTTAATTAACCCAAACTTCGCGGATACTGTGGGGGGTGAAAATAATATATTCATAAAGTGGACCCTCACAACAACATATAAAAGGGTCCACAATTGACACAACAAAAAGTATGGCTACAGGAAATGGCAATGCGGGCAGGTCGTGGCGGGGCGGGTTTTGCATATCCCAATCTTGACTCGAAAATTTATCCTCATCCCTATCCCGCTCCTAATCCGATCGGGTAATGGATGGGTACTCCTTGCTTGCCCCACCCCCATCGGCTAACAGGTTTGCTCATTCCGCCCCTATTCTTTTACATATTAAAAAATATTTTTATTTTGAAAATTAGGTAGCATAAGGAATAAAAGTTACAAAATAACAATTACAACTTAACTTACATCTATTATCTATAAGAAAAATGAAAAATAATTGATTCAT
>JAXBDA010008488.1:0-14712 GCA_036023075.1 Gaultheria prostrata | reverse complement strand
GATTTTAGGGAGGTACTATTCATTTTTGTATTTTAGGGAGGGGTTTAGGGAGTCTCTTGGAGCCTAATTTTGAGGTTTGGCTCCCTAAAATAGGGATGAGAGCCAATTTAGGGAGTTTGTTGGGTTGCTCTTAGGGCACCACGTATGTATCTTCGCTAGTTGCCAATTGCAGAGCCGTGTTTGGACGACGACAATTCTTCCAGAAATCGGAAAACGAACCACTGCCACTCATACATCAAAGCCAACAAACTCCCATTCTCCTTCTCTGTCTCTCTCTCCCTACCCTTGGTGTCCCCGTCATCATTATCCCCAAAGATAAGGCCACTCTGCCTCTTTCCCCTTCTTCTCCCTCTATATTTGCTTCTTCCATTTCTCTCTCTCCCTCTCTAAATCTCCGCTTGAAAATTGCGGAGTCAAAGCTCTGCCCTCTTATCAAAAACCAAATAATACCCTTTGTACAGTTTCCTTTAATCTTTGTTCTCTCGTGAGCTATGTTGTTTTTGTGTTTTGTTTCTGTTTGGGTTGCGTTTTTTGTTGGGGTTATTGTGGGATGGGCGTGGAAACCCAGATGGGCGACCTTGGGTTACGATGATAAATTCAATTTTTCGTCGCCGTCTGCAGCAGTTTCTTCCCCAATGAAGGGTTTTGGTTCAAATTCGTTGAAAGTGTGGAACCCTAGTTATGGCACATGTGCAATGGAGGATGGTGTGGAAAAGGAACAAGTTTATGTACCAGTCGCCAAAGACACCAATTGCAGGTAATCTTAACAGTTGTATTGACTTTTTGTAAGGTTTGGATACTCAAATGGTCGCACCAGCTTATGTGCACCTCAATAGTAATCTGGGACCAATCCCACCTTTCACTAGCGGGGAACATATTAAAGCCTGGCCTTTGGCTCCAAAAGTAGTTCGATAGCACGTGAGAAATTTCAAATCTGCGAGATAAACATGAGTTAGGAGAAGCAAATCTAAGTTAGAAGGTGCAAACCGGCTTTGACCACAGGCCAACCTCTTGGGTTGTTTTTTTTTTTGAGGTTTATAGGTAATTGTGTTGAGTTATTGTAAAATTTACATTTGTGTTCTATGTTAGGATTATGCATCTGAGGAGGTGAAAGATGGAAAAAAAGAAAATGATGTAGAAGGTTAAATTTTCACTCTTTTTGGGTGGGGTTAGGAACATAGGAATAAGATGAATACAACTCCAGGTTAAACATAGGCAGTGTTCTTTTGGCAAGGAAGCTATAGAGTATTAATAGTTAAACATAGGTCCATGATGACCTTACCGAACATCTATGCAAGTGTACTTGCAGAAAATAAAGAAGAGAACAAAGAAGAAGGAACTATTCCCCCCCCCCCCTTTTTACTGGGATAGGAAATTGAGCAGAAAAGTAAGTAAGATGGGTGTAGCAGACGTGAGAATGCTGAGATGGATGTGTGGTAGTTTCCCGTTTGCTAAAGCTTTTAGCACTCCCGATTCTCATTTGCTAAAAGCAGCAGGGTGATTTTAGCAACTTGCTTTTAACAAAAGGAGTATGTGAGAGAAAATTAGCTTTTAGCTAATGGGGAAAAAAAAGTGATTTTAGCAACCAAGCTAAACTTTGCTAAAATGGGATTTCCTATTTTAGCAAATGGGAAACAATGATTAGAAATGAAACGGTAGTGAGATGGTAGGTGTAACACCTATAGAGGAGAAGTTGAGAGAAAATAGACTAAGGTGGTTTGGAAACATACTTACTGTGGACTTGTAGTTACAGTAATAGTTTTGGGTAGTAACGCTGCGATGAGACCCAAATTGACATTGGATGTTGTAGTACACAAAGATACGAGTCTACCAAGTCAAAGTGGACAAGTAATCCCTGACGGACAGTGGGAAAAAAAGATTCATGTGGCCGACCCCAATTGATCGGGACGTAAGGCTCGGTTTGGTTTGGTTTGTTAAGGAAATTGAGCAGAAAATTTAACAGAAAATTTTGACAAACCCTAGGTTCAGACGTGGGCACCTATCAGTAACTTCGTTTTTCCAACAAGGATTCACTTGGTTTTGATTAATGCCAATTACTGAACTTATCCATAATATGCAGAAAGTGAATGGAAATTTGATTAATTCAGAAACAAACTGCTGACCATGCCCTGTTGCTTGTCCAGTTCATCAAAACTCAAGGAACAAGAGCCTGTTGTCGTGACAGAGGAGGATTTAGAACATTTATGCCATCTTGTTGATAGGAAAGATGGAGGTGCCCCTTGGAAACATATGATGGACCGTTCCGCCCCTGGTATGAGCTACCAAGCATGGCAGAGAGATCCAGAGGTTTGCTTTCCTCATTTTTATGAAGTGCATTATAAATTTATAATTGCATAACTTATTATCTGCATGTGGAAATTATTCGGACTCATTTCTTTTGCAGAAGTATCTAATATTGTTTCCTTATCTAACTTCTTTTGATTGTTTTGTTAGGTTGGTCCTCCTCAATATTGCAGCAAAACTGTCTATGAGGATGCCACGCCGGAAATATTGAGAGACTTCTTTTGGGATGATGAGTTCCGATTGAAGTGGGACGACATGCTTATTCATTCTGCTACAATAGAAGAATGCCCCACCACAGGAACCATGGTAGTTCATTGGATCCGGAAGGTAAGGAAATCTACTTTCAGCTACTATTATTTTATGTTTGCTTGCAAAATTATCTTTCCTAATGCTCTTTGGCACAGTTTCCCTTTTTTTGTAGCGACAGAGAGTATATAATAGGTCGTCGAATATGGGATTCAGGACGATCGTATTACTGTGTAACAAAGGTATGTGAAGGGAGGTACTTCCAACATTTTCAACAAACAAAAATAACATTATGCTTTTAAAAAGGAATAAAGGTACTTTCTTTTAGTGGATGCTTGTCTTGAGAAAGTCGAAAGGACAAGTCAGGTGGTTGAAATAGACAGTCATTAGGGGCGTCGAGCATCTGTACTAGATGAAGTACTTTTGACAAGTTTGAGCATGTTTAAATTAGACGAGCACCATTGTGTTTTGCGCGAAGAGTCCAGCTTTAAAAGTTGGCACTAAATATGGAATGGAAAAGCTCCAGAAGTTATCTAAAATGGATAATATTCTGGCTGTATGCCCATGGTTTCTCATTGTTGGTTGCCATCTTACCCATTATTCTAGTTGGTAATCCTTGACTGATACAACTTTCTCTACCAGGGGGTGCCCAGCCCTTCTATTCCAAGACGTGACAAACCAAGACGTGTTGATCTTTTCTATTCAAGTTGGTGCATTCAAGCAGGTAAATGGTGCTTTTATTTTCATTTTTTCCTTCTGTGTCAGCTTTACATTGTTTTCATCTCTCTTCTCTTTCTTTTATATTGAGGGGGATATGCATCTGGGTAAAACGGTGATTGTTTCGGGGTTCTTGTGGAAAACCTTCCCTTACCATTTGGGTACAAAAAAATTTATCGGACAAATTTTAGTTTGCTTGTTTGTTTCTTAGGAACATAAAGGTTACAATGTACAAATCTATCGCGATTGAAGCACA
The DNA here is from genome assembly GCA_036023075.1 of Gaultheria prostrata. Taxonomy (NCBI): domain Eukaryota; kingdom Viridiplantae; phylum Streptophyta; class Magnoliopsida; order Ericales; family Ericaceae; genus Gaultheria; species Gaultheria prostrata. The sequence goes on along the minus strand of JAXBDA010008488.1, from coordinate 11,189 downwards.
CAAGGTTTTGCTAGATAGACAAGTAGACAACAAAGGATAAGTTCAGCCATTGATTGGGATCACGTGTCCCATTTTCTCTCAATCCCAACTCCCTTGCCCCTACTCCGTATGTTTTCATCTTCCGACTCTGTCAACAATAAACTACTGTCAAGCCGCTGCCCTGCACCAAAAACTAATAACTTCCCTCACAAGCCGCAACACCGCTGGTATTTCTTTATGATCCTCTTCCATTTTCTTCCTGTCCTATATTTCACGGCCGACGACCTCTCTTAATCTTCCTTTCTCTTTCCCCTCTCTTAATTCTGTTGTCCCCGTTAGTTCGCGGATTAATTGCAAAGCCAGATCATAGATTCAAGAATCAGTGCAGACAAGCAGAAAGATGGAGATTTAAATAAACAAAGGAAGAAAAAAGGGGCTGCTCTCTGACATGGTTTAGTGGATTTGTATTGGATAATTCATTTTCCATAGTTCTGCTGCTGGAATGTAATCTTTAGATTTGCCTTAAGAACTATAACTCCTGTCACTCATTGAACCCAAAGGAAGAGTTGACTGTGTGCTATACAGGAGTTATTGTCATACTCTCAATTGGGTTTCATTTTATAGCAGGTTGACGGAGCAGAGTTATTTTCTTAAGGACCTGTGGTGACACAGTCATCGGAATATGGGGACATATGACCCCAGCCTGTATGCACTATATTCTGCATGCTATGTAGTATTTTCTTTGTCCGAGTTGTGCGTTTTAGTATTACAAAAAATCAATATGAATTTCAAAATTTTAGGTGTTCTTTTTGTGTACATGAAACAGTGGCTTCAAGTAAGGGAAATGGCCAGCTAACTGCCTGTGAGGTGATGCTCTTCCATCATGAAGATATGGGTATCCCACGGGAAATCGCAAAATTTGGAATAAGGCAAGGGATGTGGGGAGCTGTTAAGAATATCGAGCGTGGTTTACGTCTCTACCAGAAAGAAAGAGCATCTGGAGCCCCACTCTCTCATTCTGCAGTTTTGGCTCAGATCAACACCAAAATCAATCCAGATTACATGAAATCCTTGGAAATTTCTGAAGAAGACGCGCCAGAGACTGAACTGCAGGGTTCTTCACCTGAGAAACCTGGGGGTCTGAACATACCAAAGCTCATAGTGTTTGGTGGGGCCGTCGTCCTTGCTTGTACTCTTGATCGTGGCCTCTTGACTAAGGCAGTTATATTTGGTGTCGCTAGAAGGTTTGGAAACATAGGACGGAGATTATAGTCTTGCAAGAGGGTCAGAAACAGGAGATGTAATTGGAAGTCTCAATTTTTTGAACTTACATAATTTTCCCATACCTGGTCGATGTGAGCTCGTGTCACTCACCTCTCACAGAAGATAAGAGTGTATTTCTCACTTTACGGTACTCTGTGAACATGACACCGCAGTAGTAATGTTAAATTTGATCATATTATTGTTGTATTTATTGGGTAGCAGAATGTTTTTGTTTTGGTGATTACAGTGACTTGTTCTGTTTAGGCTTTACTTAAGCTACTGCCCTTTTTTTTCTCTTCAGATGTTCACTTGGCCGGGCAAGTGGTACTGTTATGGCATCAAATAAATTTCTTCGGCTAATTATCTGCAAGAATTATTCTACGCTTTCAATGAAACAAAACCTACCAAATCAGAACTGCGAAAAAACTCATGAAACTACAGAATGAATGCACGACTATAAAAAGAAGAGAATAATTTTCATGAGAATGCCGAAATGTTTCTTTTTCAATTAAACGTGACAAGTCTGGTATTTGCAAGACGGCAAGGCGTAACAACTTTCATAATTCTTTCAGAAATTTCTCAGGCTTGAAGGTCTAGGTCCACTGCTATAATCCATCGAGACTTCTCCAGACCCGCATACATGGGAGCTTCGTAAACTGGGTACGCCCTTTAAAGGAGAAGTCGAGACTCGACAACTAATCCACCAGTGTTTCAAAACAGTGTAAACCATCGAACTGTGGCGCCAACTTTGGCACTCGACTGCTCTTCATCTCTTCCCTCATTTTGGCCACTATATTCGCTATTGACGTCCTCACTCCAGGACCAGGTTCCTGTTTATCCGTCGATAATAGTTAGGATTCCAGTTTTTGAAAAATATTAGCACCGGATGATTCTGTAAAAAGATGGGAGTACAATTTTACCTTGGAATTGGAAAGAATTTTCCCAAAGAAATATATCCCAATTGCAGCAGCAGCGGCAGGCGCTGTGATATGAAGAGGAATAGCACCCATTGCTATTATTCAAAGCAGAGCTGCTTCGGCCTGGGATTGTTTTATAGCCAGACAGGTACTGGGAGAAGAGAAAATGTGTTGAGGAAAAGAAATGGAATTTGGGTTGTCTTGGTGGTGAAGGTAAGTAAAGAATGTTATGCAAAAGAAGTAAAGCAAAGGAAAAGTAATACTGGTGTAAATAAACAGTAGAAAAGAGAATTTACGTGGTTTGGCCAAATCTACGTGAAAGGGGCTGCAAACGAACCAAGCTGCTCGTGGCTCGGCTTGGCTGGTTTAGTATAATGGAGCCGAACTTGAGCTCGAATTTTAGACTCGTTTAATAAACAAGCTCGGTAAAGCTTGGCTCGTTTATATAGGCTCGGCTCGTTAAGTAAATTATCTTAGCTCGGCTCGTTAAGGGCTCGCTCGAGCTCTACAAAGCTCGACTCGGCTTGACTCGTTTGCACCCCTGGAGGAGACGGATATTTCATTGTTCCACAAAACATATGGTTTGCACATCTTTAACGCACAGAAGTAACAATGACGATACGAAATCATTCCAAGTATTCCAACTTACGTGAAATCCTTGGAAATTTCTGAGGAAGATTTTGCCAGGGACTGAACTGGAGGGTTCAGTGCTGGTCCGAATATTTTGGAGGCCGAACTCTCAATATTGGGACTCCTATATTTTCAAGAATTAGTTAGAAATGAAAAAATAAAACTAAAGAAAGATGACAAAAGTTCAAAATAGAAGGATATAATTGTAAGAGATATAAAAATATACGATTGCAAGAGTTTTTGAAGAAAGTAAGATAGTTTAATTCATATTTTAACCATAATTTTTGAAAAAAAAACAAACAAATAAACTGTAATAGCTCACTCGATTTTTTTAGTTTTCAACATTTGTGATTATTTTTTAATCAAATGCATTATTGTTGTGCTTGTTAACAAGAAGAAAAATTGAGTAACGTGACTTTTGTTATATTGTGGATTGGGAAAAAGGAAAAAAAAGAGCCAGACCAAAAAAAAAAAAGTGGTACAGCAACAAAGCAGTGGAGGGGCCTCTCATAAAGCACAATTATAACGATGGAGGGCGTGTGAGTTGAGCTTTGATCACACAGAACTTTAACAACACAGCGACCACTAGATCCAGACAATGCTTGAGATAGAATCTGGAAAATATTTATAGATACCTTATGTAGAAGTGGGGCCCCAATTTTGACCAAAATTTACGGACCCGAAACAGTTGCTTCCCCTATGGGCTATGAGCCCGTTCTGGGAGGGTTCTTCACCTGAATGTTCGAACATACCGAAGCTCGTAGTATTTGGTGTCTGCTGATGTCTTTGCTTGTATTCTTGACTGTAGCCTCTTGAGTAAAGCAGTTGTTTTGCTGTTACCAGAAGGTTTGGAAACATAGGACGGAGATTATAGTTCTGCATGAGGAGCGTGGAAACAAGTCGAAAGATGCGTGTCAACTGAAACAGAAACAGAAATTGTGAGTTGTGACTTTGCAGTTCTCTCCAACAACCATGAGGGGGTTATGCGGTTAAGTTGTAAAGTCATGGAAGTTATTCGCATGTCTCCAAACCATAGGAGGTAAACTGGACTTTTCCTAAATCTTCACAGATTTCTTAGGCTAGGACTGTGTTCACCATTAATCTGCAGCAGAGGAGAGTTCGATTGACAACTAACTAACACACTAAGGTTTCGAAACAGTGCAACTCATTCAACTGGGATGCAACTTTTGGCACCTGAGTACTGTTCTTCACCTATCCACACAATTTGGCCAACAAATTCGCGATTGATGTCAAAGTACTGACGTGAAAGAATATGGGATGGCAAAATCGTATAAAGACTCCAAATGTTTCTACAGTATGTCTCTAGGCAACATATATATCTCCCTCCTATCATTTCTTGTATTTGATGGTGTCAATGGAACCACCTCCAAGCTCCGGTGCATGAAAATCATCCCATCTCGCCCGGCAACCCAGTATGTCAGCTTGAGATAAATATTCTCTATAAACAAACCCCCCCCCCCCCCCCCTTTTTTCCGGGATACTTACAGCAATGGAATCCCAAAATTTAGAAAATAAAAAAGCAATTGTACTTGTGCTATGCATTCCAAAAAAAAATGCTGGAGTGCGGCCTAAATTAGCCATAGCCTAAGCAAATGAGAAGATAGAGGAGAAAAGGAAAGAAAGGTTACAACATATAAGTCAATTTCTACTGTTTTAACGACCAGGTAGAGGTTGTAATTGCTTAGCTTTGAAGTTGATTAGAGAACCGTAAGTATTTCTGCATATGTGGTTCAGTTTTTTGTTCACCCACCCAAAAAGAGGGTGAACATTACCCTTTTTTTGATGGGTTGATACTAATTCATAGAACTTTTTTTTATTATTGGGTACATTTCACCGACACCCGCTCAATTTCATTAGAATCATACTGCACTCCCCTTTTCTCTGAGAAATCACATTGCATACCCCTACTTTCAAAATCGTATCACACTTAAGTCCCACCGTTAATGAACCGTTGAGTGACCCAACGGAAAAGGCTGAGATCATAAAAAGAAATTAGCTTAAGTTCTACTATGCCCTTCTCTTCTCTCTCGCTATATGTACTAGTCGTCTTCGTAAATTATGCATGGAGATGAACTGTCAGTAAAGACTCATACCATGAGAAATGAAAAAGCCAATCACTTCCACAATTACAGCTTGCTTAAATACAAAGATGGTTAAGCCGAGAGAGTAATAGAAGAATGTGTATGACCATCTATGAACCAATATTTTATTTCTGTAATGTTATATTTGAAACAGGTCCTAAGAATCATATTTTACTCTTTCATCTCCTTTAAGCTACCATGCGTGCCATATATTCTACCTATCAGCCTCTCCTAAGTTGACAGCACAGGTTCACTGTTCGATACAGAAAATTTAGTGTTCCTACGTACCTTGGTTAACTGGCCAACAGTTGTGTTTGATGGTGATGGAGTTCAATTGTTTGTGGTTGCAATTTCATGCGAAGTCGAGGAACGTATCCTTCTTTCCTCAGCTCCAGAAGAAGATTCTTCAACAAAAGATAGATCTCAGAAGACTGCGGGTGGCTTGTGTCCGCAGCAACAAACATGTGGGTTGCATTGTTCACCTCAACCCAGCTATACCCTGGCACCTTTATCACTCCTCTTTGTTTCATCATGCTTCTTGTTTGAACCACACTCTCCCAGTTTCCAGCATCAGCTTGTAAATTCGATAATAACACGTAGTAACCGGAATTTTGTGGGTCCATCTCAAAAAGGTGTTTGGAAGCCAGCTCAGCGAGCTCAACATTGCCATGAACCCTACAAGCTCCAAGCAATGTTCCCCAAACACCTGCATCTGGATCGAATGGCATGCTTTTTACAACTTCAAATGCTTCACTTAAACGACCGGCTCGTGCAAACAAATCAACCATGCATGAATAATGCTCCATTCTCTCCATAATCCCATACTCCTGAGTCATGCATTGGAAGTAGTACTTTCCTTCATCAACTTTTCCTGAATGGCCACAAGCGGATATAATAGCAAGAAAGGTGACATGGTCGGGCTGAAATCCTTCTTTTATCATTTCACGGAAAAGGTCAAGAGATTCCTCAAGATGACCATGAGTCCCATAAGCAGCAATGATACTATTCCACGAAACTTCATTTTTGCCTTGCATAATGTCAAAAACACGGCGTGCTAAATTTAAGTTTCCACATTTGGCATACATGTCTATCAGTGCACTTTCGGCAAAAAAATCAGAGGTCAATGAACCTCTCATCATGAAGCAGTGAATCTCTTTCCCATAGTGAAGTGCTGGTAAATTTGCACAAGAGGAAATAGCAGCTGATATGCTTACGCAGTCGTACTTGGCTCCTTCCTTGCCCATTTGCCGAAAAAGTTGAATGGCCTCCTCTGGTTTTCCATTCTGGGAACAGCTTGTTATCATTGAATTCCAGCAAACGGAATCCTTTTCGGATATTCTTGTGAAAATTCGATGAGCAAGGTCCAATCTTCCACACTTTGAATACATATCTGAAATTGCACTACCCAGAAAACAGCTTCCCTCGAGTCTTTTTTTCAGGATATAACCATGCAATTCCTTGCCTAGTGTTAAAGCAGCCAAACCAGCACAAGCAGGTAAAACACTCGCCAAGGTTACTGTATTTGGTCTCATTTGTTCAAGTAGCAACCACCGGAAAACTTCCAAGGCACTGAAGTTCATCCCATTAAGCACATACCCTGAAATCATAGTTGTGAAAATGACAATATCCATTTCAGTATTTCTGTTGAAAAGATTTTGGGCCATCTCCACATTCTTGCACTTAAAGTATACATCAATAAGTGCACTCTTCAAAAACATATCCAAGGGCACACCCTGTCTTATAACGTAGCAGTGGATTTCCTTGGCTAGGTCTAAGTTTGCAGATTCAGAAATAGAAGGAAGAATGCTAGCAAAAGTTATCGAGTCTGGTTTGACACAAGCGGAAATCATTTTCTGAAACAAATCTGAAGCCTCAAACATAAAACCATTTTGCACATAGCCTCCAATCATTCCATTCCAACTCACCAAATCAGTTCGTGGTATAGCATTGAACAAAGCACGTGCTTCAGAGAAGCAACGACATTTCGCATACATTGCGAGCAATGTGTTGGCCACTGGAGAATCCATTTCCAATCCACTTCTAACGACAAGCCCATGAAGCTGAGTACCGAATTTAATCATTCCTTCCGAAGTACAAACAGATAAAATGGAGGTGTAAGTTACCGAATTAGGCTGAATTTCAGTGTTCCTCATTTCCCTAAACAGCCAAATAACATCATCTGAATATCCGCATTTCACGTAACCATTAAGCATGACATTCCACAAAACACCATCTCTATCAGGCATTTTATCGAACAAGCAATGAGCGTCGGCGATACATCCATTATCAGCATAAAATTTGATCAAAGAACTACCCACAAACACATCCATCTCATAACCCATCAACCGAATCGTCTTGTGAATCAATTTTCCTAAAGGGACAGAATTCAAACCACCACAAGCTTTTATGACATGAGGGAAAGTATACTTATCAGGGGAAGTTCTATATCCCAACATCTTGAAGTAAAACAACAGCGCAAAATCAAACAAACCCAACATAGTAAACCCTCTAATCATCCAATTCCAAGGCGAAGCATAGGACAAATCAAGCTGATAAAACAACTTCTTGGCATCTTTGAAGCTAGAACAAAGGACATAAACACCCAAAACCCTCGTACCCAGTAGACCCATGTTATGAATTCCGTTTAATATGATTTGGGTATGAACTTGCTGGCCTTGTTTGAGCGCGGAGTGGTCTGGACAAGCTTGCAATATGAATGCAAGTTTGTTTGCTAAAGACTCCTTATTTGGGGAGAATCCAATTGGGATTGGGATGTTTTCATAAATAGGCTTGGAACCCAATAGAGCAATGCTTGAAAATTTCCTGAAGGTTATATATGTGTGCCTGTGATGATACATTATGACTCCAACAATGCATCTTTGTGCATTTACATTGAATTCTTTATTCTAGTCGTATATGAAAGTGATCACGGGGAGTACCAAGTACCTGATGTAAAGAATGAAGAGTTCGAAACTTTAGCGGTCTTGAGAAATGTTGGTATCGTAGACCGAAGAGTGAAGAATCTGGGAGACGAATGGGAGAGAGAGAAGGATACGATGTGAGAGAGGTTCGGACTGAGTGTGGAAGGGTGGTTTTTGAATTTTGAGTGTGGAAATTGTAATAGGGACCCTTGGATCATTTCATTAAGGTGTTGTCACTTTGTGGTTAAAAGGTAGACAAGATGTGTGGTTAAAAGGTAGACAAGATGTGGAGAGATGAAAGCTGGGGAGAGAATCCGAGTCCTGCTACACCACGATCGTTGGAGTCATCTATTTCTGTAATTAATAGTTCAGATTTACAGAAAGACCCTTATTGATTAGAGTATTCTTATCGATAAGAATTAACAAATACTTTTACCGTCCCAAATTGTTGGTTCTTCTTTCCATTTTGGGATATCTCAAAATATTTTTCACATTTCTAAAAATATCCATCAAAATATGATCACTTTCTAGTTTTATCCTTAAAAAAAATATTTTTTCAGTCTCAATTGGCTTGTCCATTATCTTTTATTTCATAATGATTTTTATGATTTTGAAAACTTTGTATAATAAAACTAATTTATATCTATCAAACAAGATATATATTGCATATATTTTAAGTTTCATATAAACAATTAGCCGCATAAAATTAGTCACAGTAATATTGACTGGACTTAGGGGCAAAACAGAAAAGACAATACAAAGTTTTCACACCCTTTAAAAACTCACTTCCCCAAAAGGGACAAGCAAATTGGGACGGAGGTCCAAATCAAAAAAAAAAAAGGGACTGAGAGAATATTTCTATTTCTAAATCATTAATTACGGAGATATTGGACAGCTATGATGGCCCTGCACCCTTGTAGCACAAAAGGGACCTGTAACGCAAATGAGGCACTATAAGGACCCGATTTTGTGGAATAGGTGGTTGACTTCCAATAATTTATAAAAGTAAAAGGACAATATTGAAAATAACTTTCCTCACATGGCTTCACAAATGATCAGACCAAAAGAGGGTTTTTTTTTTATTTTTTATCAACATAAACTTATAGAATTTCAATAAAGTTATCTGGCGCTTACAAAGTTTTCTAGCAAATACAACAAAAGGAGATTAAAAGGGCCTATAAAGCAAATTAAAAGGGCAGATTAATGCCAAAATGCGAACACGAGTCATATTAATGACTCTCTTCTCACCGACTCAAAGGTGCGGGGCACAAGGAGTTGCAATTAAAGAAACCAACCAATCTCCCAAGGCTAGCCGCAATACCAAACAAGGAAAGCAAAGAGCAACAAAGGAAAACCTCTTCCTAAATCTTATATGTATAAGCTAACGTCGGTCAAACGTGGCACTAAGAACTCGCAAACGAGCTCTCAATACCACGGTGGAGCGCCGGACAACACTCCGGGACGAGACTACGCTGGCACGACAGCCTCTAGCCTCGGGAAACAAGGCCGGCAGCCGGCAATCCACGGGACCACAACGAGCACAAACTCAAATCAAGGGCCACGAAACTACAAACTAAGGAGAAAAAATAACAGTCAATACAAGCTAAACATAAAACCAACACAACTAAGTCACCGAGTTGCCCCATCACTGAGTCAAGCCGAGGTTCTCCTTTTCCCTACGACCGAATATAAAAGAGAGAGGGAAGCAAACTCTAGTGCCAACCACTTGGCGAGGATGGGTGCTGAGCAACAGGAAGATTTGATCGTGTCGGAAGAATCCCCTCAATTTGTGTGCATTTTTGTGCGTGATGACTGATTCGGGAGGAGCCATGCTAGGGACTAAACTCTTTGTATTCTTTTCTGCCTTGTGAACTCGTTTTCCTTTTAATGCTTTAACTTCCTTTAGCACCAAAAAAAAAAAGAATATAAAAGAGAGAGATGGCAAATTAACTGGCTTGCCAATTTCTGTACAATTTTTCCAACTGAGTCCATGGTTGGCTACCCTAGGCTTAATTTCTGAGGGCAATTGGGTATATTTGCTTGGTTCTATTTTGGTAGATTTTCTGATTTTGTTGTTGCCAAGGCTAATTTTGTCTACTCAGGGGTGTTTTGGCCTAAGTAGTAAGCTAAACTTTTTTACTTTTTGGTGCTTAAAAAGCTTGTACAAATATTTAAAGCACCAAAAAGTAGAAAAATTTAGCTTACTACTGAGGCCAAACCCCACCTCAATTGGCCTACTTTTCAATTTCGGCAAGAGTATAAGATTCATTGATCAACGCAATTTTGCAATAATCATGACTACAATTGAATTGAATTGAAAAAATTACACAGACTTTAAAAATCGAAAACAAACACCCCTAATACGGGACGATGGTTTCAAAACAGAAGACGCCATCAAACTCCGGCGCAAACCTCGTCCTCCTTAACTGGGTCTTCTGTTTCCGTCCATCTGCCGCCTGTGGCTCCGATGAATTCCCAACTTTGCACTTTTTCACGCTTTCGTTAGTTACCGGCGACGGACCCACCTTAGAAGCAGCAGGAGCAGCATCGACGACTTTCCCCTGTTTCGAAGACGACGGCGTCAACGACAAACCAACTTTCTGCCCGAAAGACTCGGCGCTGAGGGCTTCGAAGGAACTGAACATAGACATCATCATGATCGCTTCTGGGAGATAATCAAAGAAAAACACTGCTGAGAAACTTGATGTGATCGAATATGTGATTTTGTTGTTACAGATTGTATGAGAGAATTTTTGGTGTTGAGATTGGAATTGTGATGAGGGAGAGGAGAAGATGGGAAGTTGTATATAAAGGAGGAGAAGAGAGAATTGGAGAGGAGAGTGGAAGTTTCTGGAAGGAGACAAGGAGTGTGTGCTGCGGTATGACGCGGAATGCAAAGAAGTTTCTTGGTTTCTTTCTGGACACGGCTGGAAGGTGTTTTATTAGTAGGTAAAGTAAAGAGCGTGTCAAGGTTTACTTGGTCAGGTGGTGTGGGTACGTGGAGGCATGTTTTTGCGCTGTTATTTGCCGGTTATTTAGGTTAGCTTGCGTGTAAGATTCTCTTCCTGTTATTCCTATTAGTATTACTTAGAGCAACTCCAACAAACTTCCTAAATTGGTTTTTATCCCTATTTTAGGGAGCCAAACCCCAAAATGAGGCTCCAAGAGACTCCCTAAACCCCTCCCTAAGAGCAACCCCAACAATAACTCCTCAAAAAAGTTCGTGAACAGTGCATATATCTATTATAACTTGATATTTTTTCTATCAACACTCCAACAACACTCCCTATTACCCTCCCTATTTTTAATAAATTATAATATATGGGGGAAAAGTAAGAGAGAAAGAATTAAAAAAAAAAAAAAAAAAGAAAACAGCC